>WAAE01007623.1:0-10632 GCA_013400495.1 Nicator chloris
AAAAAAAAATTAAAACCAATACTTCTAAGTTACATCTTAATTGTCAAGTTTACCTTCACATTTGTGATGTCAAACAGGAGGAGACAAAAGAGAAATTCCTCAAACAGATGAGATTTAGAGTACTAGATATTTTCAGGTTAATAGTTAGAGCCACCAACCATACTTCCCTTCCTTCACACCAAGCCACCCCCTTGGCAGAACAAAACCACTCCAAAAATGAGGGTTCTTCCAAGAATGCTGGGTTTGGTTGCAGCTCTTCAGTACAAACCACACCCAGAACACACCGATCACCACAGGTGCAAATGTTACCTTAGTTCTTTTAACATGACAGGCAGTAGCCCCACAATGACAATCCTTTCACCTCAGACAAATAAGAACTAATAACTCCCTACATACACCTTGGAAAATCAAGAAGTAAATAGAACTGTGTATAATTTATATTCAGGGGGGAAAAAAAATAACAGAATAAACCCAGCACACTACTACAGGAGCTGTTCTGCTGCACACACCAGAGAATGCTCGTTGTTCTGACTGGGGATACACAGACTTGACCACTAAGATATAATTAAGTAAGCTACTAATAAAACTTCACAGTGCCTTCAGGGAACAGACTCACTATCAGCCTAAGTCAAGCCAAAATTTCCACCCTGACACAGCACTTCAGATCTACAAGTACATTTAGAGATAGTTGGGTAGAATTTTGATTATTAACAAAGCTTCCAGGATTAACCATGGGCTAGAAACTGCATGAACTACTGCTCTGTTTTTGAGGTGCAGTTTCCAGTGCCAGCCCCACATGAGCAGTCATCTATCTCTTCACACACCTGAACTGCATACAAAAGTAAAAGCAATACAAATTTTCAGCTTCAATGCTCTCCTACCAATGGAAAGATAAACACGATCCTCAGGATCCTGCCTTGAATCTTCAATGACGCAACCAAAGATTAGGTTGAAAAATGAAAGTTGTAGGTTTCTCATTTAATTACTTGGCACACCTTCCAGTATGCATCTCTAATTTGCAAAGACACTATAATGGTTTTACACTGTACAGCAGTTTACTTCCAGATTGATAGAGTGGAAAAAAGTGGTGACATGTTAACTGTGCTGTAAAGGAGGTGGCAAGGAGCGTTTTAATTTCATCTGAAAATCTGTCAGGACAGTTCTGTCATCACAAACCTAGCTCCCTTCCTTTTTCATAGTACCACATACAATGCAATGTGAAAACCCTCCAGTTGAAGAGGATTAATAATGACATTTGAATTTTTCCAATGTATAAGTAGTATCAGCTTTAATAACAGCCATACACGTCATCCTTTATGTTGTATGACATCTAGAACAAATTTAGAGAACCTTTGTTCCCCCAATCCTTCGACACACCAGTGGAGGGAGAAAAGCAGGAAAGAAGAATACTTAAGAGGGGCAAAGACAGTCATTAGAACAAGGGCAAGAAGAAAGGCAGTGTTTCTTATACCATGGCTACTGTTTAGATTAATAGGAAGAGACTGGACAAGTGGAATGGAAAACGGCTCCTTCAGCGACCTTTAGTGTGCACAGTGCCCTCCCCGAGAACGAACCTTAAACATGGATATGCTCAAAATACTCATCAAGGAAACAGGGAGCAGGCAGCTGACAGCCAGTTGAGAGAGAAGCAATGTCTATGGTAAGACTTACAATTCTGGGCTTTTTAGATCAGTTTGACCTCAATTTGCATCTCCTTATCATTCGATTCCTTTAATTAGATTAACGTGTCTTTCATGGCACACTGTAGGTGTTACAGCCTGGCTTCTTTAAACACATTTGAAATGTTAATTAAAAATGCTAACAGCTATGCACAGTAATGAAAAAGTATAGAACCATGAGATTGATGAAATTCATCTGGAAGAAGCATTTAATGTAGTGACAAAATCCTGAGCAACTGTCAAATACCTCTTTTCTGTCAACGCTCACTTAACAAAAGCTTTAGATGATCTTTACTAGAGAAAAACTATTCTTAGCTGTTTAAAAATGACAGCAGAACAGCCTGATCCCCCTCTAATGGGAGATAAGTCTTGCAGCATCTCAATGGCCTGAAAGTTTAGTTTGATGATAAAAGCAACATAGTTATTTTTAGCACTCTATGGGCATAAAAATACAGCACTAAACTGTGACCTACAGCTATGCACAGCCAAGCATCACATCATACGACAGCCTTAACTTTAGCTACAAGCACGTCTGTAGTTGCTTCAGACTATCATTATTCATCTCACTACCAACAATACATTTGGATGGATTTAGCAACAAGCATTTGAAACTGTTACCATCTTTTTTTTAAATTGCTGCCATCGGCAGAACTCAATTCAAAGGTAGGAGATCTTAATGGACTTGGTAGAAAGTATTTGAGAGACCACGTTAGGTTAAATGGATTACTGCTTCTCTCCAGTACTGAGGATGAAAAAGAATCTTAAAGGCAGAAAAACTTAAACTGTCATATTCAGTACAGAAAGACATTTTTTCTGGGCACAGTTTGAGTAAATGAAAAAAAAAAGAAAACAGGAAAAAGAGAAAAAACCCCTTGTTTTCTTCCAGCAGTACTGACAACCTGCGAACGGGATATGCTAAAATAGGAGACCTTCAAGCAAGCTCACCCGAAACAACACTGTTCACAGACAACTGCAAAGGTAATTTATGTTACTTTATTGCAATTTGCATGCTTGTGTGTGCATGATTTGTTACAAACTGCAATTCAGAAGTCTATTCTACCAGAATTCTGTTTCCAGATTACGTGAACAATAATTAAAATATTTAAAATAAATATTGATACATATGTTGTACAACCAGATTAAGCAGAGTTCCAGCACTTAACTACTAATTAATTAATTTCATTTTTAAATATATATTTAAGTTCCAATGTTGGAGGTTTGGGAGTTGTGTTTTGTTGGGAGTGTTCTTATTTAGCTGGGGTTTTTGAGGGGTTGTTAGCTCGCGTGATGGGGTCTAGGGGTTTCTTCCCTGATTGCTTTTTTATATCATGTATACTATGGACAAAATATTTTCAAGATGACAGATATGTATTTTCAAATGCTGTAAATTTCAGAGAGTATGTTAACTCAGCAAAGAGACGGGAAATATTGTAAGGTACAGAGCTTGTCATATTTCATTATGGCCTGGTGATGTTGTCCAGCAAATTACTCTAGGATCATTAATAAAGTTTCATTCAAACATTCAGTTCCTAAGAAGGAAGTCTACAGGTAAAAAGAACTGATCAGTTAGACAAACACAAGCAAAATTCTTTTTTTTTTCCTCTCTCCAGCTTAAAAATGCCACTTTTTGGCTGGATGAAATGGTCAAAAACGGATTCCTACAAATCTACAAGATGTCCTGGATCAGAAGTGGTTACAAAAACCCTGCTGAGGGAGTTGAAATGGCACCTGAAAGAGCGTGAAAGATTAGTGCAAGAGATTGAAAATGAACAAAAAGTCCAGAAAACTGGCATGGATTACAACTGGCTCAAGAACTACCAAAACCCTCAAGCAACAATTCCAGCTACTGAGCAACGGCAGCTCGAAGTTCTGTGCTCACAAATCCAGCCTTGCCAAACAGGAACTGTTCTCAGCAGGTAATTATTTTGTATTTCCCCAACTCCGAGTTCTCTATCACAAGTAAGATGTTTCTCTACCTAATTAAAGGTTGCTACTGGCTCTGCTCTTCCAAAGTAGCAATGACCAGGAACTGGAGCCTACTTTTACATTTGTTTTAGAAATTACATCTTCACTTTAATATGTTGCACTTGAAGAAGTTTTAAATCAGGATTTTCCTGGTCTAATCCAAACAAAGGAAATCTCCTATGACCTTTCAGTATTTTCTGTTTTTCCTGTTACTTATCCCTACTATTTATTAAACAGCAAGCCAGTAATTAAAAATCTAATAAAAATACAAATGCAATGCACTACTATGCAGAAATTCAGTCTTACTGTCTACAATACCAGAAAGCTCCTAAAAACTTGAAAATCAGTATAAATTTAAAAAAGAAAATAAAAACCTCCACGCATTTTATGAAGAAAAATTCTCCTATGCCTGCATTTTAAGTACATTTTCTAGGGACTCAGAAATGACAGAATAAGTGCATTTGCCTTTTAAAGCCCAGAATATACCTAAGGGCAAAGTCAGCTTAAATCAAGTTACCCAGATGGGCCAAAGGAAAAAAAAAAAAAAAAAAAAAAAAAGCATACCCAATGACTAGTGCTTTCAATCCACAATAGCTGGAGCACATCCAGTGCATTGTTATTGTTAGAGCTCTTTTCCTCTTACAATCTTCTGGGGGAGGTGAGTGGGGAAATGTGGCAGCAAGGAAAAAATGACACCAGAACTCAAGTCATTTCCTCATCCCCCACCTCAAAGGACCAGAGAGGAAAGAGAAAAGTTTTCAGTGCCAATGATTAGATTTCAATTTTTGTTTGTTTCTAGATTTCGGGAAGTTTTGGCAGAAAATGATGTTTTACCCTGGGAAATAGTCTACATATTCAAGCAAGTTTTAAAAGATTTTCTTACCACCATTGAGAGAGAAAACCAAGCAGAGCAGCTGGTGGATGCATGGAATACAAATTGCTCTGAACATTTTAGTCCCCGTGGTGACAACTCCAACAAGTCGGACAAAGATGAAATCCCCACGGTTTCAAGTTATGTCGACAAAAACACACAAAGCATGTTTCCCACCTTCTCCCACAGGATCTGGAATCTACCCTATTACTACCCATCAAGTTAAGTTGGTTTGTGTTGCTTTCCAAAAGTTATGTAGCCACCCACATTCCTTCCTTGTAATTGCCATCCAGATACATAGGAGTAAGAAATGTGACATGCACCCCTTTTTCTTCCAAGTTCAGAAATTAAAATCCTTTGTAATAACTAGTATGCAGTAACTTAAGCATCAATTCACCTTTTATCTTTATAGTTTCTTAGAGCTGTTGTGTTTGAAGCCATCTTTTAATCAAAAATGCAATGTTTCCCCAAAAAATTCTGAAGCATTTTAATTTAAGCCATATAGAGGTGGAAGTATTTAAATAACAACAAAAAAATGCTTTTTGTATTTTGAAACAGCATCAATCCACAGTGTTAGACAAAAACTTCTGTGTTTGTCACATAGCTTTTAGGTTCTATGGGAACTTTATACTCTGTAAAATAAATGGTTTAATATAACAGCAGTTCAATAAACTGGTAAATACCTTCTGGAGCTGTATAATTATTTCTTAACTTCATGAATAAGTTACATGAAAACACTGACAGAACTTAAGCTGCATGTACTATTTCTATATTTTTTCTAAACTATACTCTGCACATGCTGAAGTATGTGAAGGTGGACAGCCAAACAAAACCACTAGATATTTAACAGCATTTAACAACTAGGTCTCTATTCTTTAAAAAAATTATTGAATTATTTAATTTTAAATAGCTGTTTTTCATTTGACTTACTGAAAGCTGTTCTGAAGCCCAAATTTAGCATTAAACCTTTAACATTTTGATCAAATCAGGTGGTACTTCTCTAGAATAGCCAAGGAGTCAACAGATAATTTCCAATGCACAAGGTGTTCATTCTAAATTTACACATAACAAAATTTAATGTTTCTCAGCCACCATGATTTATCACTGTGGGTTCACGAAGTTTTACAAGATTAATCACATACATAGCAGTCACGGTCACAGCAGGCAATTAGAGCAGAAAATCAATGAAAACATATGCCAGAACTCAGTTGGCTACACTTCCAATTGTGCTCCCATAACTGTAACAAGTCTTTACATGTTTTATATAACCTCCTCCTTATTTCCTTTTGATCTGTCTGCCAGATCAGGAAAAAATGGGCAAGACTCACATGGCCCAATTCACAGAATACACAATTTCACAAACAAAACTGCTTCCTCTGGTATTTTCTTCAAACATACTGAAGAAGACATTCAGATTTCATCAAGTTGGTAACACAACTTCAAGGCACCTTATGCTCCACAGCTGTATCCCCCATTCCAGAAAGAATTTACTAATAATGCAACATAAACTGGATGAACAAATGGCCTAATAATTTACTAAACAATTTCATATCTTTTTAAAAAATGGTTTAAAAAAGCCTTCGAAAAGCTTACACTATAGAGAATGTTTCATGTAGAAAAGTGAAACATAATCTACGCAGAAGGTAAAGCAATGAGAACTCCTACATCCACCTAAAGGACAAAGCACTGGAGGACTAGAACAAAAAAATTCCAACAGATTTAAAATAATAAAAGCTGCAACTTCATACCAAAAGTAACTAGTCCTTCCACTTCCATAAACTAAATATACAAAGGTTCACAAGGACATGCAAACTTCTTTTATCTGCACTCAGAGCAGCTACAAACTCTTTGCCCACTTCTTGTCAGTTGTCAGTTTGTGGATTAATAACAAAAATACTGTTCTAAACTTACTCTGCCTTACTGATGGCGCAGTTGGAGATTCTTTTCCTGCAATTCTAATCTAATCCCTGCATGAGGGCAGTAAGGGATTCAAAGAAAGGTTTTTCCACAGTAATAAAACTCCTAAGTATTAAAGATCAAGTACCTTTCCTACCAGAAGGAGGGTTACAGGTACTGAGTATTTAAAAGGCATTGGCAGGATTAATATTACTCTGAGAACTAACATCCATAATGCTGGTTCCAGATAGCTTTGAAGTGGTTAAACATGCATGATTCCTGCAATGTCAATTCATGTACGTTTATTTCTTAAAATGGTATCCTCATAGCTTTCTATCTGAAAAATAGGTAAAAAAAACCTCTAAAAATGCAGCCTCCAAATTTTAGTTTATGGAAAACAGAACGCCAGTAACATGGAAGATCCACTTAATAATCACCAAAAATGGGTAGGGAAAACAAACAAACAATCAAACAAACGACTTACACACGCTTCGTAAATGTCATTTCAATTTCATTTTAACATGAGCAAATGCATTTTTCCACGTTCAGAAACAGGGACCATCAACTACACCCTATTCTAAAACGTAGTCGCTGACAATAGTTTAAAAATACAGACAGGCATCACAGCAAATTCAATGTTAAATCCCTATACAATGCCAGGGAAATGCACAAAAAGGCTCACCTACTTTTATATGCATGTTTTTATCAGAGTACTGCATCCAGTTCCAGTGTCTGCATTTGAGTGGAAAGGAGAAGGAGAAAGCAAAGGCAAATTGCAGAGGGTACAGGGAAAAAAATATCCAAAGCCTGAGAAAAACACCATCCTCTAAGGCCTCACTTTGGCCATTTTTTCAAATACTGAAATGTGGGCTAACTTTGTGGAGTGCAAGCACTTCCTCCTGACCAAACTGTTATATACTCTCTTGAGTTAAAAAGCAGAGAAAAGCATAGAAAATCCAATGGTATAAGAGCAAGAAGCCCAACTCAAAATGTTAAACATATTTTAAAGAAATCTGTTAGGTTCACTGCAATATGCTGCCAAGAAAATCTGTTCTTCAGCTCACCAGCTGAGACAAGCCATTTTCTAGAATTATGCTTACCCTCAGAATTCAGCTACCTCAGACAGGAGTACGATTGCTGGAAGGCCAGTCACCACTACCCTGTGGGAGAGCACCGTCCAAGAACTCTGCAACTGCTTCTTTAAGTATTTTTTATTTATGCTCTGCACAATTTGCACGAGGTGTTCTAAAACTACATTGTCCCTTACACTGAGCCAGCAGATATTCCTGCGACAGACAGGCAGCCAACACAAACCACTCTGATGACAGAAAGGAGAGTGGCAGTAATTCCAAAGGACAGCATTGTCTCCCACCTGCACAAGTGTCAAACAAAGCAAACAGCATGCAACGTTTCCAGCCAATAACTCAGCTTCAAAAAGGTGCTATACTTGGTGAAAGGTACCCCTATGAAATGCAGGAAATGAAAGAGAGAATAAGCACCACTTACACACTGAAACCTTTACCAGTCTTAATGTGAACACAATTGTGTTGATAACAAGTAAAGATATAAGGGTTTAAATTTCTTCTCTTTCAGTTGAACATAATAAGAGGAATTAAAAATTAATCAATGAGCTGTTTAAGGACAGAAATTCCAGCCACATTTCATACAGTTTCTATTTCTACTACCTTTCCCCAACAACCTCAATTACTAAAAGTGCTATTCTAGAGGTAGTCCAGGAAGCAAAAGAATCTTCAAAGACTTGGACAATGAGGCATCATTGTTAAAGGAAGCAAACACATTCCACATCTCTTTTTAAGGGAGACACAAGGCTTTTAGATCCCATTAAACAATCTCAGTAACGTTTTTGTAAAGTAATACTTATTACACACACACTCATGTGCAATAACACACCTGTTATTACCAATTTCGAATTAAACCCACACATTCTTAGATATTAATTTAGACAAAAGTGGTAGGCAGCAAAGTCTCCATTAGTAATTGTATATCCAACTTCAAATAAACATAAATAACCATTTCAAGAATCTGACTAACTTTGGTCTTGACTTTCCCAAGAAACAAATAGAGTTTTGAAGGCAATAAACAATTATGCTACAAGCAGCCTCAACAAATGAGGAGAAATTATTTTGGTTTCAGTTCCTCAAACTATTTCTTAAGAAGTCAGTGAATAAAATAGAAGCATTTCCTTTCCATCCAACCACTTGACTCTAAACCTCCTATAGAAACTTCAAGCTTTGCAAAAACCCTCAAAAATGTAAGCATACTCCCAGAGCTGTGAAACACAAGTATGCACGGAAACAAAACACACTTAAGAAAACACACCTTCTCATAGAGATTTCATCCATCTTGTGGCAGGACAGACATGCACCTATCATCTATGCTCAAAGGTTTTACAGTATTGGTAAGAAATTCTGTCCACACTTACATCAACGGTCAATTAGGATGCATATCGCCTCTGTCCCCCTCGGACATGGGGAAAAAAAAACAATTTAAAAAACCAAACCCGTAAAAATGGGGTTTTTTTCCACACTAACACAGCTGTCAAACTCACAATTAGGTTATCTGCTAAGATTTGTGAGTGGAAAGAGCTTTCTGTCCAACCAAAAATAAAGATTTGCCTCTACCTAGCCACACGAGGCTTGATGAATCTTCATTTCTCCTGTGTACAGGAAATGCACAAAAGAGATCTTGTGGCGTAGTACTCAGCTGGGTTCCTCAAACACTTCATAAATACCACAGAAATGTTACTATCACCTAAATGAAGACCGAGAAGTCACAAACATCTTGTTCATACTGGATTGAGCCACCACACTCACAGAAATAACTTAAAAGAACTGTAGAATTTTGTCTGGTCACTTCTGGAAAATTTTAACTACTTGCACAAAGCCCAGTAGCTCTTGGGCAGTGATTCAGAGCTTGGTAATGGCAGCACCTTTACACCGCAAGATAAAAAGGAATAGACATTTTGAGGTGCCAGTTTTGTCCTTCACTTGAAGCAAAGACAGAAACACTAATAGCCTGAATAGTCTCTGCTGAAATATCGGACTACCTGAGAGCAAGATGCTGTGCAAAAAGTTCATTCTTTCTCAGATGCCAATGTACAACTTCGAAGAGAAATACACCTTCCTGAAATACAGCAACCTCTTTGCTGTGCATCACACAGGGAAAAATAGAACCCGAAACACTCACTCTGGAGTGTATGCTCAGCTCATCCTGAAAAACACTATATGAAACTGCATACAAAACACTTTTCTATGGCAACCACAGATACACTACTACACCTGGTCTAAATACCAAGATTAATATGCACTGCCACAGACCAGGCAGCATCCAGGGGAAAGTATTTTTTGGATTTCAATATCCAGACTCCTGAAAATCAAATGTACCTGGCTGCTATGCAAACACACATGCTTCTCGTTGCCTGTGAACTCTACCATCAGGATAATGCATAAGGAACAACAGGTCAATATACCTCTGACTTGCTAGGGGCTAGTAACTTAAAAGCTTCTGTTAGGTCATGACAGCAATGAACGAGTGAATCTCATTTATCACTTGCCACTGATAAAATTTTAAGTTAATGCACCTGAATCAGAATGAGTCCTTACTAGCACAGTTCTATAGTTTTTCAGCAGGACTTGGTACAGCTGCACACCACTGCTAACGCACATCAGAGAAAGCAAACCCTACAGACATTACATCTAGTCATGATGGACACAACAGACCTAAGCAGCAAATCAGAAAATAACACTAAGAATTAAACGCACAAAAACGCATCAGCCACAAACGCTACCGGGGGTGTTAGGCTGGAATCCAACAACTGCACACCCTGCGTCCACCAAAAGCACGGGAGCCAGAGGAGGCTGCCCTGACTCTGGGGAATGCCCAGCGCACTCAGGGCCACAGGCACACGGTGGAGAGGAGAGAGGGAGGCCATCAAGAGCAGCGGCCCAGCGCCCCGCACTCACCCCGCAGCCATCAGTGGCTCCTGTGCGGGGTGGCAGGGGAAAGCCCCACAGCGGCCGACCCGCGCCTCTTCGCCTAGGAGCTCGACGGCGGTGACGGCCCCGCCGATGGTGAACCAGTCTCGGCTCTGCTCCCCTGTGAGTTTCCGCAGCATGGCGGCGGATGGCGGCGGATGGCGGCGGATGGCGGCGGATGGCGGCGGATGGCGGCGGATGGCGGCGGATGGCGGCGGATGGCGGC
>WAAE01007623.1:10742-37114 GCA_013400495.1 Nicator chloris
ATGGCGGCGGATGGCGGCGGATGGCGGCGGATGGCGGCGGATGGCGGCGGATGGCGGCGGATGGCGGCGGATGGCGGCCCCGCGCCGCCGCCCTTCCCCGCACGTGCGCACCTTCCCGCCTTTCGCCCTGCCCCGCCCCCGGCGGGAGCGCTCCTGGCTGGGCTCTGCCCTCCCTTCCCAGACAATTCTCCTCGAGCTCCGAGCTGAATTCCTCCAAACCGACCCCCAAATTTTATTAAAGCCTTCCTTAGAAAGGCGGGACATACAGACGCAGACCAGAAGTATAAGGGAGGATTGAACACTAAGGCCTGTCATCCCTAATGGATAAATTTCAAAAGAAGAATGGGAACTAAGATAAACGTGTCACTTGAACTTCCCTTTCATCCTGTCATCCTCTCTTCTGAAATAACTGCAAACATGTGTGTATAATTTGTTAAATCAGATAAATACTGAAGACCAATACAAACACAGGGTAGGCTTTTACTTTTTCTAATAGGATTTATCATCTCCACACTGAGTGCCTGATCCAGTGAAGGCATCTGGCTGCTTTAGAACTGTTACTCTCAGATAGATAAATACAAATCTAGAATATATGTAGAGAGATAAGGATACTGTAGCTTCTGGTTGCTCAACATACCAGCCTCAAAATCCTAAACTATAGAAAGAAAGGGATTTTCCTCACTAGAATTTCAAGAGGTTTTTAAAGTTTTAAATGAAAGAGGTGACATACATGCAGTATTTCAACATAAGTTATGCTCCTATATTAAATGCAAAAAATGCCAAGATCCAAGAAGTCTTGTTTGTCCTGAGACAAAGCTCGTATGTAGCAAATCTATACACCTGCAGATTATATAAATCACTCACTGGGAAAGTAAATGCAGTCTGTGATCCCACTAAAGCATTTTAACACACAAGATAAAGGTCTGAGCTCTGCTTTCTTTCCATGGCCACGGGAGGCCTGGGTGTTCATTCTCGCCCTCACCCCACAGAACAATGCTGGAGTACAGCTCTAGAATTCCAGTCACCCTGTCCCTCTCACACCTGGAGGAAACAGCCTGCAAAGCATGTAGGTGCTTCAGACCTCATAAATATGGCCCAGCAGGTGCCTCCCACTCCTCCAGGAGAAGCTGTTCCCTAAGGGACAAGCTACACAGACTGTGACAGGCCCTTCTTGGCGTTGTCCTGGCACGGGACACCTGCTGCGTTTGTTCTTGGGAAGTAGGACTGAGGTGAAGATCTACATTAGAAGTGCATTGCCAGCAGATCGAGGGACGTGATCCTGCCCCTCTGCTCAGCCTAGGGGAGGTAAATGTGGAGTTTTGTGTCCAGTTCTGTGCTCCTCAGTACAAGAGAAACGTGGAGCTCCTGGAGCAGGTCCAGTGGTGGACAACAGAGAATGATGGGTTGACTGGAGCATCTCTCTTACGAGAAAAGGCTGAAGGAACTGGGCCTGTGCAGCCTCAAGAAGAGACAACTGAGAGGGGACCCCATCAGTGTGTATAAATATCTGAAGGGAGGTTGGCAAGGGGATGGAGCGAGGCTCTTCTCGGTGATGCCAAGCGTTAGAACAAGAGTCAACGGGCAGAAACTGATGCACAGGAAGTGCTGCCCGAACATGAGGAAGAACTTTACTGTGCAGTGACCAGGCACTGGAACAGGTTGCCCGGAGAAGGTGTGGAGTCCCGCTCACTGGAGATATTAAAGAATTGTCTGGATGCAATCCTGTGCCATGTGCTCTGGGGTGACCCTGCCGGAGCAGGGGGGTTGTTCCAGGTGCCTCACTGCGGTCTCTTCCCGCCTGACCCGTTCCGTGATTCCGAGGGAAGCGCGGCTGTCACCGCCGCTGTGCGAGGGCGCTCTGGTCCTCCGCGGCCATAGGGGGCGCTGCTGTTCCCGCCCGCCGCGCGTCCCTTCCCGGCGCACCCCGCGGCGGCCCCGGACCCGTCCCCTTTCCCGTCCCCGTTCCCGAGTGTGACCTTCGCCGCTCCCCTGGCACGGTGGGTCCGGGCCCAGCGAGCCCCGGCTGGGTCCTGGCGGGCACCGCTCGAGGCTGTTTCGGGTGGGGGCAGCCCTGGTCCAGCCTGGGAAGGGAAAAAGGGAGTGCGGCTCGCGGCGCTGGAACTTTGCCGTTACCCGCCCACTCCCGTGCAGCGGGTCGGGGCTCGGGCGGGCCGCCGGTGCCCCGGGCTGCAGCGGGTAGTGGCGCGGAGACCAAGCAGACAGCAAATACAGCGTTGTTCCGGGTAGATTTCAGAAAAAAACAAAACAAAACAAAACAGAACGACGTCGCGCCCGCGCAGGCCCTGGGAAGGGTCTCTGCAGGGCTTTAGCGCGGTGTTGAGTGGAAATTGCACTGCTTATTCCCTGTGTTTTGTAGCGGTGGGAAAGTCTTTCCTTCTTGTTCTGTTCAGTCTCCTTGTTTGTTAGTATGTTTTGATATTCTGCTATAGCAGAGTGACTGTTTGTAGTCCACTGTTCATCTGAAACTACAAACCGTGGAAATTTGGTGAGCAGTCTCCTTAATGCAGTGTGTCGTTAATAGTGTTGGTGAAAGCACAAAGGTGTTTCAGGAACTTTTGTCACAATAGTAAATGATTGAAATGACTGTCCCTAAACAATTATAAATACAGGTTTGTCTGTAATTATATACGAATTGCCTGAAAGTTGCTTTCATTCTTAAAGAAACACCTAGATTTTTCCAATTGTTTTGACACTGACTACCCTTGCACTCTCTCCTATTAGAGACTTGCCAAACGATGCATTGCTTTTAGTAACGGCAGATAAGTGAGCATTACCTCAGAGAAGTTTAACTCTGCTTTTCTTTTCTAGGTCTCTGGTTTACCATAGATTGTCTTTATGTGTGTATAGCTGACTTTTGTTGGGTTCTAATAAGCGTGAACAGTGACTGCAGTGAGCTGCAGTGCATAAGACAGGAGAACATGGGGCATCTCAGTGCAGTGTGGTGCAAATGTGAACTAACATGGGAGTTAGAATAAGCTTTATTTTAAAGCTTCCTACAATTTTCTCTTTGTCTTACAAAGCTGCATGAAAAGGAAAAAAAACACCAAAACTGACAGGCTTCTTGCTCTTGGGGCATATTTTGAAAGTCAAATAGTCATGATAAAGCATGAATTCATTAGCTTAACATCATTTATGTTTCTATTTTGAGTAGAAATTACCATGCTGGAAGAGACAGCTGCAAGGGAGGGAAGCTAAATTGATAGTGCAAGGAAGGAGCCTCTCTGGCTTGTCTGGAGTGAGACTTCCTCCTGAGGGAATCTGGAAACATTAGGAAAAAGCTATCACTGATAGGCACAGAGAAGTCTAGCTATTGCTGCTCTGTAAATGTTCTGTTGACTCATCTTTGAACCCTTTCATCAACTGTAATTTTAATTTTTTTTTGTGTTAGCCCATAAATTGTAACCTTAATTCTGAATTTTCATTTCTTTGCTTTAGAATAAGTACTTTTGCATGCTTGGAGATTTTTTTTAACCTGTAAACTGCTGCTGATATGCATCAGGAGTGTATGTGTGTATAGATGAAGATAGATTGATGTATGTGTGTATGTGTTTGTTAAAAATTCAGCAGGTAAGAGTACAGCTGCAAAAGTTAAAATGACAACACTTCTTATAAATTTCAGATGGTGCAGAACATGATTCCAAAGGCATTGAGACCCATGAAATTCTACTTCTCTACTGTGTATCAAGAAATATGGGTTGGTTTAGCATTAACAAGTTATGCCTACTACAAGATTTCATATGGGGGTAAGTCACACATTATAGTCTTTTTTTTTTTATAGAAGAGAATACCCAAAACAGGAATCAGTCATTGAAGATAGCCAGCCGATAAGAAATTAACATTCTTCCTTAGGGCCAGGCTTTAAAAATTTAGATGTTTCAAATGCTGATTGTAGAAGGTTCCACTAACAAAAGTACTCAAATATCAGTGTAACTGTGCTCACATTATGAAGATTAGGTACTATAGGAATTGGTTTTTAAAATGCAAATCTAACTTATTTGTTCAAGATTTTGAAAATAAATAGTTTTTAAAAGGTTTTCTCACATGAACTTGTGAAAGTGTGTTTTGGGCTGATGGCACCCTCAAAATGAGAGCTGAACATGAGAATGTGTGTTACTTGGTGACACCGGATGACTTTCTCAGGGAAAGAAACAGAATATCTAAAAATAATACATTTGAATGGGCTGGGTCCCTTAAAGCAGAAGAATACAAGAAATTATGGTGTCTTAAAGGTCCTGTTTGTCAATTTCGGCTATGCTCAATAAATCCCAAGTCAAACCCTTTACTGGTTGTTGTGAACAATGAAGTGTTGTAAGTTGTAGACAAAGTTCACAGAGAAAGGGACCCCTTGCTATGGGAACAGCTGAGAGATAGTACCTCAGTATTTCTCTAGCTTTGTCCAAATAATGTGTAGCATTCCAAAAGTGATACACTGCACTTAAAAGCTTAAGTAAATATAAGCAGTTGATCTTAATGAGTACTTAATGACTATTAAGTAAATATGAGTAGTTGAGGTAGACAGGAAGAAGAACAAAGTTTAACTTTTGCTTTAACCTTTTATTTCAAGGAGAGTTCAAAATGGGCAGACTGTTTCAAACTTGTCTTCCTGTCATGCTACATTAATTCATGACTTAGATGACCTGGTGTAGAGTTTTGAGGGCCAAAAAACGTGGATAAATGGCAACTGTCTGTTAAGCTTTACTTGGAAGGGAAAATAGTTTTTAATAGATGTAGCGCTTTGTGCACTTTGGGGAATAATTTTGCAAATAATACATGAAATTATAGAAGAGTATGTTGTAGGATAAGTCAGACTGGAAGGCACCTCTTGCGTTCACCTGGTTCAAACCAGTGCTTGAAGCAGTTCAATCACAGTTAGATCAGGTTGCTTATTATTCATAATTTAAGTGAGTATTTCCAAGGATGGAGATTGTACAATCTCTTATAACTGTCTTCCTTACGAAGAATTTCTTTTTTTTATAACTGTGACCCAGTATTTTAGGGGAACAATTACAATGGGAATGTAAAATACAAAGTAAAATGTTAAAGCAAATTTTTCACTTCAGTTTACATCCATATCTCATGTGTGTATATATCCATATATTATGTAAAATAGTAACATTCCCTAAAAGTTTCTTTTGAATTATAGTAGAAATCTTGATGACTATAATCTCTAAATGCATGGAGTCTTGGTTAATTAAAACAAACAACTTTTAAAAATCAATATAAAGTTTACAGAAATGTACCGTGGAAAGTACATGTTGTACACTTTCAGTTTTTGTTGAAGCTAATAATAAGCTAATTAAAATTTATCTGTAAAAACTAAATAGGAAATATATTTTTAACTGTCATTGTTCAGCTTATTGTTTTCTTTTTTTTCCCCAGGCAAAAAAGCATCAGGAAATAGTAAGTATTAGATATCTAATACCTTTATGTAATTTTTAAATAAGTGCAGTAAAAATTAGTTCAGAATATTTTACATTAGATAAATTCAGGGCCTAAGTTACAGATTTAGCAAATGTTTAAAGACTACTTCAAAATAAGTAATTTTGGTTGTATTGATAATTTTATAACCTAAAAACATCTGTGGATCTGCACATAAATAATCTTTTGTGTAGGTTTTAGGAGTAAAATGTAAATTCTATACCTTTACTGTGTGGGTGAGGAATTTTTTCAAATAATATTAACAACTATTTAATGGAGTTATTTAAATCAGCATGATTTCAACAGTACCTGCTATTTTAGCTGTCCAGAAACTAGAAAGTGTAAACTTGTGTTTTGCATTTGCATTTTTGTATCTTTATAAAGTAGTGTTTAGATATTTAGGGACAGTTTCTTCTGACATCACACTGGAATTTATTTTTTTATGACCTGCTGTATCTCAGTTCACATTCTGTATCATGAGAGAGAACACACTTGCTCCCAGTTGAAATTGTACATGCAAACATTATTTACATTTTGAAATGGGCAATTAGAGAAAATACTGCCTAGTCAACTTAGAATAATAGTGTAAATAAACTTCAGTTCTGGAAGAACCATAACAAAAGCAAGGAAGAATGGATGTTTGACTGTAATAGGGCTTTAAAACTTGCAAAAGAGAATTTTTAATATTTGCTAAATTTACTTACGTATGCATTCTGAGGGTGTTGTTTAATTTGAATAGCCAATTCTTGTGCTGAGATGTAAGTACAGTTGTCAGTTCTAGGACCTGCACTACATTCCTGAATTGATTTGCTTTACTGTTTGAACAGCCTAAATTGTGTCTTTGTTTCAGAGTCCTCTGGTTCTGGCCATCATTAAAGATCTCTTCTCTTCTTGGAATATGAATTTGGTGGTTCATCATCTCTACTGCAAATGAAGCAAGTTACAGCCATAGGGAAATAAATGCTAGAAACGTACCTGATCCATCTGCTGTAATTGGAAAAAGAATAAATCCATTGAGCAAAAAGTATTTAAAGATGTTGAACAATATATGCTGGAGTGCAGCGCTAACCTAATTTTACAATAAGGTTCTACAGTTCTAAGTACCATGTTAAACTTTTTCAACAGTACTTTAAAAGGGACCAAATCTTTATAACGAAACATTTTAATAGAATTAATTCTTTTTGCCCCCCTAATAATAGCTTTTTTGGCTATTTACTTTAAAAATGTCATTTAATAGGATGCCAAGTATGAGGACTTAATCCCCAGCTTTTTGTCGATTTGTGGTGCAGTAATCAAGGGTACCAAAATTATATTTTAAACCTTACATTTTTTAGAGAGTTCTTAGTTCTGCAAGGTTTAAAAGTAAAAGTTACATTGTTATGAAAACACCATGCAAAATGTTTACACATATTCTTTAAAAGTGCATAATTCACAAATGTATTTTTTGTCCTTCATATTCAGTAGAGCTAAGGAATTATTCTGAAAGGCTTTTCCTTTAGTCACAAGTTTTGCAAAGGAATAACATGCCCATATTGTATAAGAAAATTGATACTACATGGACTTCCATTTGCCACTGGAGCTTACAAAAACCTCAGAATTTAAAGGGAATAATGAAATTGCCCACTGGCAGCAATTGGTACGAGCACAAACATTTAGCTGGCTTCAAAGAGTTTTCCTTTTTCCTGAAAGTGTAGAAGTAATACTTGTATTGTTAGGATGGGTCATTAGTGGTTTTTGCAGACAGCTGTTAGAACTCCATAGCAAGTGTATTTTGGAGGCTGTAGGAACTAATGCTATCTTACGAAAATTAGAGTTCAGAACTATGAATACTGAATTCCGTACCAAGGATACATAGTGTGTAAAACCAAAACAAGACTTCATGTCATGTTTTGTTTAAATTTAGCCTAATCTGCCTTTGAGAAGATTAAGAGGCTTAAGTCATTTTAATGACTTAATGCTTACGTACATCTTTTTAACTACTTCATTGAAACATCTTAAACCTTTCAGCTGGATTGAAGTTTTGCTTTTCAATCTCCTGACTGCAGTATCTGACCGTAGCTTAAATGTTTTGTATTCGAACACTCAGGAACTTGATAACCTTACCTCCTGATGGTAAACATTCTAAACACTGTTCCCTTTAATGTCTTCAAAATTTATACTTATGCTTTATAGCTGTATCTACTGAGTGGAGTAAAAACATCAGTCTTATTTCTCTGACAACTTTTTATAAAGAAGGCAAGTTTAGCATTACTAAGTTTGAAAAGGTGACACCTGTCCTTCATGTATTTTTGACATTTATTCCACCTTCCACAGTTTTCTTTGTTGCACCTTTACTTGAACTGTTATAGCTGATTTCTTTAATCATTTCTATATGGGTTTTTCTGTTTCCTCACCACAGAAAAATGAATGAGAGATCGGAAGAACTCACTACTAGATTTTTTACAAAATCAAAAGCATCCAAAAGAAGGGAATAGAGAATAAAAACTAAAAGAAAATGGAACTTAAATGAACAGCTTTTAGGCCAGTGGTAATTACAGGGTGGGTGAGTTGTGGTATACTTAATAAGCAGTTCAGATTGAAAATTTATGCCAAGTAAGGAGCTATAAGAGCATTTGTAATGCAAATTTATGATCACTAAGTTATAGTTCCTAAGATACCACACATACTTCAAATGACTTGCTTTAGCAATTTTCAATTACAGAGCTCAGGCAGACAGACCAGGAAAAAAACATTAATCACTGCAGGATTTGGTTCACCTTAGCCAGACCATTGGCATTGAGGTACATCAAGGTGCTCTTCTGATCTCCTGGGCTGGAAGGCAAGAAGAGCTTCTGCTGACCTGCCCTTGGAGCACATTTAACTGCACTTCTAGGTAATCTTAACCTGCTTCAAGTCTTAACACTTCTTTCTATTTGACTTGCTTGATTTTCTGGTAGGGAAAGAAAGTACATATGGGCAGCAGTGTCCAGGTTATAAAAAAGATAATTTCTACTGAAACAATGCCATATGCAACTGGTTCTTCCAGTTGGTGCTTCTCTGTCAGGAATTTATATGAAGGCTACAGACTGCTCCATCCTTTGTGATCCTTAACACAAATACCTGCAAAAGATAGGGGAAGTAAGACTGTTGTTCATGTTTAAATAGATGTTTTGTTTTGTTACTTGAGTTGCATACAGAAGGAGGAAATTCAGTCAGTGGCTTGACTCGAAAGTAGAAATCAACACACCCATAACATGTAACACCTGTAGTTTAACTGTCTCTATACTTCCTGCTTCTCTGTGCTGAAGTAACGTAAAACACAATAGAGAAAAGCAAACTAAGGCATTGTAAGAGCCATTTCATATTTACTGTGAGGTGTGGAAAGAGTAATCAATTTTCATTGCAGCACTAGCACCTGGAGCATATCCCTAAGTAGACAAACATTTCAAGGAGTATCCACCCTTGAAGTGAATACTCTTATTTTAGAATATGTGCCTTTCTTCTTTTTTAGTAATTTAGCTAAGGTGATTTCTAAAGCTAATCTAAAACAAAAATATTTTCTTGTTCTAGGTAAGTGTCTAAACAGACAATACTCAGCTGCTGAGCAAACCCATTTGCTATGCAAATTACTTTGTCAGGACTTTAATCCATGGATGTAATATCATGATTCACAACTAAACATTGGTGAGGGATATGCTTACTGCACATCGATGGATCATGTTGCTTTCCTTTAGCTTCTGCCTCTTTATGTTGCTGACATTTCCAAAAACAGAATTACATTTAAACTTTATGTAGTAAAATAGTTAAGCAACTGCATTCTTCATTTGTTGCCTGTGATGAGGCATCACCTGTGACAAAACCTGTTTACTACCTTTACCATGTTAGTGGAACAACAAATATCTTTAGGCGTGAAGAACCTCATCCAATTACTGCAGCATCCTCTTGACTAAGTTTTGTTGTGGTACTGGTAACTTTTTTTTTTTTTAAATCAATACAGAATATGAAAGCTCAATAGGAAACTGTATTAATAATGAAAATGCTAATGCAAGATGCCTTTTTACAGTACAAGTCTTCTGTATTTGCCCCTCCATGCTGAGTCTTACCTACAACTGGGATTTCTCATTTGGAGCTTGGGGATTTCTAGAACATTTCAAGTGCTGTCCTACAGTTAGGAATCTCAGAGTTTCTCCTGCATGCTAATAAAGTGTGATAGAATACTCTAGGGGAGCAGCAAAATACAGTCAGAGCCAAGGAAACATTAGTCACCAGGCCCAACCTACTTAACCTCCTTAATGGCTAACTTGGAAAAAACCCAAATGTGTATTCATGTTAATTGGGAGGATGAGTAAAGCTGCAGGAAATGGTCCAAAGTAACTAAAACAGCTGAACAAGTCTCCTGTTTATCTGAATCATGATAACAATCCAGTGTTTGTAGTACAAATGCCAATACAGGGCTGGTATGTACATGTGTCTTGTACTTTCAGTCCCTAAGGAAGGAACAGTATCAGGTGCTTGTTCGACACAGGTGATGGTGTGTGACATCACCACCAGCTGACCAAACTGAAACGGAGGAAGTCAGTGTGTGAAACATCTATTGTTTCATTCACAGAAATCTGTGAAGTTACTGGGAAGGAAAGAATAATAAGATGGGGATTCCCCGAGGCATTAAAGATGTTAGTTAACAATTCATTAAATGGAGGAACAAGAAGTGACAAGATAGTGCTTGAACAGCAAACTCTTCAAACTGTAATTCCATGACCTTTAGCAACTAACATTTAGCAGCTAATATTTTTAAGAACATAAAGCCACATGGCTGAATAGGTAATTTATTAAAAACTCATAAACAAGACAGTCTTGTGTCATCTACTCCACCGCTGCAGGCAAAGTACTGGGAAACAATTACTCTCTCTCAACTCAAAATGAACTGACCACCACAAGAATGGGTGATTTAGACATTTTAATTAAATTCTGTCTTCGGTTGTGGTTTAACAGTATGAGCACACTAGCAGCTACACCAGCTTGTGGAGTTTGTGCCCTTACACTGCAGTGCCTTAGTCCTCACAGTTGTGCTGATACAGCTATCTGTGAATCAGATCAGGTGATTTTGCATAATTTTATGGGGTCTTCCTCCTCTAAAATAAGAAAACAAGCACTTGGGGTTTTTTTTCATTTTAATTTGGACCCATCTGATTCGGTTTACAGCAAAGCTGCTTTATAACTAGATGATAGCACCACAGTTGGCAGGGGGATGGTGTGCAGGAAAAGGGCAGAAGAATCCGAATTTCTGTCCTCCCATTTACTCAGCCAAATTCCCTAAGTCATTGTGTCCCTCATAACAAGGCAATGCAAGTTTCCTCCTGATCCACAGCTGTGCACACGATCAAAGCACTGTCTCTCCTGGAAGAACTGTCATCAGCATCAACAGTCAGAGCAATAAAAAGAATGCACAACTCCACCCTATACAGAAATCAGGAATGACAGCTTGTGCTTCAGCAAAGGCAGAGCCTTGCTTCCTTCCTCTGGGACAGCACATCGCTTTCTTGAGATTATACTATCACTTAATTAATTGGGACAAATGAACAAACAAATAGGGAACAGGGAGAACCACTGGATGATGATATCCTAATGCTCAGTACCAGCAGGAAGAATACTTTTACTTATAAAGGATAAATTTGGTAGTGGTTCATCAAATTACATTATTGGTTGCCATCAAATGAAAATATGCTTAATTATTATGACCTTCTAAAGGATTGTAAAAGAATGGTTTTTAATTGATATGACCTTTAACTTTTATATCCATATCATGACAGTACCTTCAGTGATCTGCTGGGAGAGACAATAGAGATTTCTTCAGAGCTAATGAAGTGTGTTTGGTAGGAAATGATAATGGGGGTTATGTGGGTGGTAGAACTAAGAGCTATATACTGAATGAATCCCATCTGTGGTGACTGCTGCCTACACAGATTTTTTCTGCAGTATTAGTTGTAGTCTTCATTTCTTGTTTTAACCTGTTGTGTTTAGCATGCTTTTGATAATATTAAGAATTGCTGCAATTAAGGGAGAATTCTTCAGGTATGAAGTAGAAACTGTTGTGAGGTATTTCATATGGAATGCTATGTAAACAAGCAAAATGGCAACAACTAAACTGAAAAGAAGCAGAGTATTATGGGAGGAAAAAGGAGGGATGAATAAAGTGGACTAGAATGTGAACAGGCATTTGATAGAGGACCAAGAATACAGGGAGAGATACCCTTTTGGGGGAGGTCTAACCGAAAGCATTTCCTCTTTTATAATTACCTCTATTGTTTATTTTGTACATATATATATATCTCAAGCTATGCTTTCTTCAGCACTATTGACTCCTTACTCATGATGCTTCAGGTATACCTCTTAATTTAGTGCAGTTGTACAGAGAAATAGCCTTGTTTAAATTCTGCTAAACCTGACATTACAATTCTCTCCTTATTCTCCTGATATATTCCACATATCGCACACAGCTTGGAAACAAAATTCTTCTGGTCTCAGTTAGGATCTATAGACACTTCTTTAAAATAATTAGCTAAAATTTTAATTCTGCACTTCTTTCAGTAAGCTAAGAATTTGAGTCATACCAATTTTAACAAAGGACCTGACTCTTGGTTTAAGTAAACACCAAGACATAATACTGTTCAGCATACTTTAAGTAATTCTTTTGAAGTAATGCAACTAGAAAGGGAATATTGCAAAAATATTTTTACTTTGCTTTTAAATTATGTATTCTTACTAATGCTGACTATCCCACCTCATTTTAAATTAAGGCTAGTACATTAAATATGTACTCAGACCTTTCTAGAAGGAAGAAGGGCAGAAGGCAAGCAAAAAAAATGTTTCCCATAGGAAATGTAAGAAATAGAAAAAAATATTCCAGTACCTTGTGCTGTAGCTCATCCATTTACAGAATAGAAATATTGGGTTGGAATTTGAGACATAAGCAGTAGACAAACCTATAGAGTAGCATCTAATCATCCCCCAGCAAGTAGGTTGTTATTATTGGGTGTACTCCTCTGTGATGAACACACTCCTTTCCAGCCTTCTAAATATTCTCAGGTTCAGCTGCATATTATGGTATCTTCTTTGAATAAGGCAACCTAAAATAGATTCTAAATACATACCAGTGATACATTTTCTACTGTCGCTATTTCTAGAGCTTTTCACTGAATCATTTTCAATAAGGTTCCATCCATGCCCTACACAATTCATCTGCTTCTACTGTTGACATTCTTCTGTTTATGCAGCTAAGAATTGTAGTAAACTTTGTTGTAGAATCACAGTAGTAAAAAAAAAATAAATTCAGAAATGTCTTTCTGGAAGATTACAAAACAGGGCACTTGGAGACCGAATCAACTTGTCTCATTAGTGTTCCCTGGACTAGAACATTGTTGCTCTACGTGGAAAAGGAATATTTACAGAAACAGAAGGGATGAACCTTAAGCATAAATAAGGCACAAATCCATTTGTTTCATAACATGCAAAAATCATCATTGCAAATGTTAGATTACATCTGCTGGTCAGATTACCTGAGTGCAGATGCTCTTCTATTAAAATGCACAACTAAAATAGTGTTTGTGACTGAAAAACTCGGATTCACGATAAATTGTGTATACCTGTATAAAAGACAGCCATGCTCTGACAATTTTTGGTAATGAAAAAGTCCCAAAAATGGTAATTTAAGGTGGTGTTTATATATATATCTATCTCTATATATATCTATATATGTATCTCCATCCATGTAGATAAATATGTGAGAGAGTGCAGAAATGTTTCCCATAGAGATGTATGTTAAATCAGAACCTGTTTCACATCTGCAATGGTGTTTTATTTAACAAATTTAATACTCTGTACTGTATTCTCAGAGGAGAATTACCTTGTGTATTCTAATCTGTAAAATCTGTGATAAGTACATACACAAAAAAAAGATAAAGAATGTTATTTCCAGTAGTGTAGTCTTAATAATGTAGTTGTTTAAATACTAAGTATAAACAGATAAGGTATTTTTAAAGACATATTTAATTTGTTTTATAATTTTTTTCCTACTGTGCATGAGCATTCTTCTGCTCAGAGGCATTAGAGAGGTTTTCCTCTCTAAGCCTCCTTTGCACATCACTTTGTCAGTAATTGCTAGAAAATACCTTTCAGTATATCCCAGACTTCAGAATTGAGCAGAGGACTTTCCCAATTTCCCCTTCCAAGCTGCAGTCGTTCAGGTTCACGTATTACCATGTCCAACAGCAGGAAGCAAGAGCTTCATTACATGACTCCCCCTTCATATTTGTTCTCACTAGATCTATTTACCTCAAGAAAGGTAACTAAGAAAAGGACAAATTCTAGTAGGAGATGCACATTTCAAATTAGGAATTACTGGGTTTGTATATTGGAGTAATACAGATCTAATATGAAATCTGCATCTGATACAGCATTAAACATAAGAAAAGAAAGGAGATTGGTTTAAATTATATTAAATAAGTAGTTGGCCATCTAAAACAAAGGAATGATGTGGTTAATAGAAAAGTTGAAGACTAACAGCCCCAAATTTTTGTAGCATGAGGGATAATCATGTATCACAGAATTCTTCATTAGCCTTTTAGCTGAAAGTATTTGAAATCCCTTCGTGCAGAAACTGTAAAAAACACTTAATTACTTAACTAAGTCATGGAAGAGATGCGTGAGAACAATTTTAGTCATACAGTAACAAATTAAAAAGCTGGACTCAAAACATGGCCCATCATTTTTCCCTCACATTAACTAAGTGGAACACCCAAAAACCAGCACATAAATGAAGGAGGAGTAAAGAGTGAAGGATTGACTGTCCCTAATTAATGTTTCAACTAATAACCCATCATCTGGCTCATCTCAGATACTTGCACTCATCATGGGCATATTCAAAATTTCAAGAAAAAGGATTTTTATAAAGAAACATCCTGAGAGCCCAAATGGCTATAAAGCCTAAAAGTACAAGCAGAGATAACATCTCCCAGGACATTAATGTTTTTGTTTTCTCCAGCTCTTTGCATATGGTTAATGGCTTCATTGTTATAAATTACAGGGGAGCAGAACAAGATTTTCCATCTATAAAGATGATGGTATGTCATCTTACAGGACTGTATCTTCTGTAGCTACAATATAAACCAATACCTTTTAGTGCAATAATTTTATGAGAGTGGATAGCAACACAGTCCCAATGACACCACAGCATTTTCCACTAAGTACGTGCTTTTGTGTCATATGTATTGGATTAAGTATACAATTTATGTTATTGTTTAAAGAAATTACCTCTAATCCACCAAATGCAGGACTGGAACACATGACATACCATACACCCAAATCCCAGGAAGTGCACACAGCTATGCTACACACACATAATGCTTCACTCCTGCTTTAATTGTCACACTTCTCAGAATGATGCACCAAGTGCTAGGCTATGGAAACTTCAGATCATGAGTCACCTAGTCCAGCATACATTATGCTAGAATATTACAAGGCAGTGATGAAAAAGTATCTTCCTCCTGTTCACGTGTCTTAAATACTGTATACCAAACAGACATCAAAGTGTTTTCTTTAGGTTATTATTTGTAGTTTATTTATCTCTGAACAGGTTTGGTGGGGTTTGAAATGCCTTGGCTGTATGTGAATTCAAGCATGGCAGCGTATGACTATTGTTCAGTACGAACATTTCATTGCTGCAGCCTTAGGAAGTCACTGTGATTCTGGAATGACAGGCTACTTAAGGCCACAGTAACAAATTAATATACCTTTGCTGTACATATACACTCTTTACACTGTATTTCACTAAAGGTTTTAGGCTCCTGCTGTGGAACTCCCCATGAAACATTCAGTCTTTTTGTTTGTATCATCTGTTACAAAGCACTGCACTGTAGCCACACCATGAACTGCCTGGCAAGTTAGAAGTACTTCTGTTACTCAGCTTCTTACATTGCTTACCAACTCAGAGCCAGTTCCTCCTGCATTACAGCAAATGCAAAATACAGTTTTTGAAAGGAGAGTTGTATTCTGTAATAAAGCCATCCACTTACTCATTTAGCAAAGAGACGCAATTTTCTTTAAATACATGCAAAAAACCCCCAGTGCTCCTACCCATACTCACTTTTAGAGATTTTATTCTGCCAGTTGTGAGGGAACTCATCTGAACTGTAGCCACCCAAAAGTCTGCTCCCCAATCAGAGGTAGTCATCCAGGCTCCATCCTAAATCATTACAGAGATAGGCACCTTCAAAGACCAAGAGATTTAGATAGCGGGATGAGTATCTCGACGTGAATGAATTATTTGCAGAGCTGCCTCTCTCCTCTCCCCATCCTGATTTATCTCCAGAAGCAGCCTCAATGACTGATTGAAATGACACACCTAACTCCTACATTAGTAAAGTTGGATAAGATGGATCCCACCCTAAATGTTTGACCTCTGACACTGCTGCTGGCTTTAAATAGCAGTATCTGTTATTTAAAATAATACCACATGAAAAGAAAAAAGTGTTACATTAATTCAAAATTATTTTCCTGTGACACCTCCAAAGCGTGAAAACATTTTCCTATGCTCTGGAAAGGCATCTTAAAAAGTGAATGCAAAACTGGAGAACACTTGGATCTCAGAAGGTAGGAAAGCTCATTTTCCTCCTTTTGTCTATGCATAGAAAAGGAGAGATTCAGACATATTAGTTTTTACAATTTTAAAAACATCTACGTTTGAAAATCTTGCTAGAAGATACTTAGGAAACACAAGTAGATTCAGAATTTCAGCAGGAGTGCTCCTGAAAATTTTATTAGTCTGCCGCCTGTGTCTGTGGGAATCTCTGCTTGTTCTAAGAACATAAAATAAGAGGCCTGGCAATTTATTAACAGCAGTTAAAACCCCCTTTTCCAATAAACCTAGGTTAAATACACACCATGTTTTGGTCATTTTTCTCTATGTACCCATAAATTCCAAGTGTTTTAACAAAACACTAAATGACAGTTTATGCATTTCAATCAAATTTCAATTTCTAGGTAAATACAACTTCTGCACATCTCAAAAACTCATCACACCATAACCAATAAGCACTAATTCTTCATTTTTTAATGTATTATAAGTTGAATAAATGTGTGTTAAGCTACAGTAGTTTCAATTTGTAAAGTTAAATAAAATTACTGAGGTTTTTTAATTACCAAGAGGAGAATAAAGGATATTTGTATAACATGTTTTAATACTTACACCAACAAATACGCACAAACCCTTTCCTTTAGAAAGAGGTCGACAAAATTAGACCACCTTTCACAAAGGAAGCAGATTTGGAATCAAATAATTTGGGTTGAGTACCTCTGGCTTTATCTGCTTCTGTAACCAAATTCTCTTCCCTTATCTTCTTAGGCATTCCCCAAATCCTGACTGCTTTCATGCAACCTCAGTTATCCAGGAAAGGCAACTGAGTTGTAGATATCACTGGCCCCTTGGGCCAAGCACCATAATTTCTACAAAACTGGACCAGTCATTTGGTATGGAAATGCATGGGCAATGGGAAAAAAAAAAATCTGCGTTATTATAGGTGACCACTTTTCTGCTCCCAGAAAACAAATTTCTGGTTTTAAGTTGGAATCAGAAAATTTTATAAAGGCTGCTTTGTCTCTTGACTGCTAAGAGAGTGGTTCCCAAAAAGGTTTTTCTGTGGGGGAAGTGTTAAATAACTTCCCATGCTGCAGGTAGAATTTTAAGTATTATACTTGGTAAATATTGGTTAATATTTTTTTTCTTTCTGCATTTCTGTAGAAAAATTGAGATGGGAAGAATTGAGACAAGTGATGTTTTGAAGGGAAGCAGAAATAGGAGTAGGAGCAGGCTTGCATATAAAGTACATACTCTACCTTTTGAAGACATTTCCTCCTAGCCCTCAGTATCCAGTCTGTCTGGTTGCTGCACTGGCTGAACCTTCATCTGCCAAAAGCAACACAATGACAAACTTTTATACTACAGGCCACTGTTCCAACAGAGGAGTTGCATGGAGGAGTGTCTGCATCTCCAGCAATTGTCTACATCATATTCTCCCACCTTTCATTTTGTAGGCATTCATGCTGTTGCAGTGAAAAAACAATAATGGGATCATATTTACAGTATTTTATTTTTTGTTATTACTTACTGAATGCAGGGAAATGTCAGCTACCAAATATACCTGAAAAAAAAATTATAGACCCTTGTTTAAAAACTGCTGGCAATGAAAATTAACCTGATTAATGAGAAAGACTAATTTTTATAAAACAAGTGTGACAAAAGGTGCACAAATATCTTGGTGTTAGAATTTTAGAATTTCTAGTTTGTTAGAATTACTGTAAGGAGTAGGAGGACAAGTAAATTTCTATTAATTCCTATTATTTTGTTGATTAAACTTCAATATGAATTTGATGAAGATAAATCATTCCCCCCCTTTTTTTAGCATAGACGACTATGAGCATTTTAGAGCCTGTTTTATTCAAGTCAGCCTAGTTGCAGGGTTAATACTCTTCTGAGTAGACCTTGGAGTTTTCAATGAGGTTTGAAGTACCATAGTCTAACCTATTTCCACAGCTCCATGTGTGAGGGAGAATCAGAGTCTACAAGAACCTGAGGATGATATCAGTGTGATTGCCAGCAAGTAGCACTCCAACTGGTACTTGCAAAATAACGTTAAACTGGCAAAGTACTATCTTGTGATGCTAATAGGTTTTCCTTGTAGGACTATTTTAGTAAAAGAGGTAGAGGCTTTGACCTGTCACAAAGCTAACACCAGAGCCTGCAAATGCACAGAGAAGGATACACAGTGAAATCTTAAGCATGTATATATTAACAAAATTTACACAATTATCTGTTACAGAATCTTACATGAATAGGATATGCTTACCATACCGGATCATACGTTGAGATTATTATGCTATTACCATTTACCCTCAAAGACTTACACAAACATTATCTAAGGTCCTCAAAAACTTGCCAAGTTAACATTTTTTTTCCCACTCCTAGCTGAGATCTCTCATGGTGTTCTGCAAATAAAGTAACAAAGACTGGAAACCTGCCATTTTCAGAAACGGAGCACTGGGTAGGTCCATGTATGCTGCAGATTAGGATTTAAGACTCACAGCAATATGAAATTTGTCTACATTGCATGCGTTGCAGTACTAACATATGGTGATGTTTTGACTTCTAGATGAGCTTGGCTTCTTCCAAGCTGTTAACTTTCATTTTACTGTTGTAACTCTACAGAATGAGAGACTAGAAAATGAAGGAAACTGAACCTTGCTTTCAAACACGAGACCAGATCTCATGAGTCTGACATCAGGACAAAAATACCTTCCCCTCCCGCTGCTAAGCGGAGTTTTGTACATCAGATTTCACAAGAAGGGACGGTGGACGGAAGGTGACACTAGACATGACGGTATCTGAGGTGTGTTTCGTTAGACCAGGACAAACTGTCGGGAAGCGACCTCAGCTCACAGGCACGGGAGACCACCGAGCCCCGTGTTACCGCCCAGCTCCCCCCGCACACCCAGCGGGTCGCGGGCAGCTACAGCGGTGGGGCCGGGCCGGGCGGAGCCGCCCCGCATTCCCCGCATTCCGGGGACAGAGAGCACCTGGGGCCGCTGCCCCGACCTCCACCGCCCGGGCCCGGGGGCAATCAGCCGCGGGCAGCACGCCCAGAGGAGGCGGCGCCCGCCGGGGCCCGGCCCGGAGGCAGGGCGGCAGAGCGCCGGGAGGAGGAGGCCGGGCGAGGGAGAACCGGCGTGGTGAGCCTCACGCTCAGCACGGCGCTGCGGGAAGGAGAAGGTGAGGGTCCGGGTCTGGGTCCGGGTCCCGCATTCCCGGCCCGGCCCGGCCCCGCGGTCACGTGCGGCCCCGGAGCGCCGCCCCGCGCGGCCCCGCCCCGGCAAGGAGGCGGTGGCGGGGGTTAACCCGTGGCGGGGCGGCGCGGGTGGAGCGGAGCAGAGCAGGAAGCACCCGGGGAGGGAGGCGGGAGAGGCGGCCGCGCTCCAGAGGAGGAAGGGGGTTGGGAGCCCGGCCGCCGTCGCCGTCTTCGCCTCTTCCTTCCGCCCGCTGCGCGGAGCGAGGCGCGCGGGAGGCACCTGTCACAGCCGCCAGGGCGAGCGCGGCGTCCTCCGCGGTGAGAGGCGGTGGCGGCAGGAGAGGCCCGGCACAGCTCAGCGGGCCCGGCGCGGAAAAGGCTGCGGAGATGATGCCGGTGAGTGAGAACGGGGAGAGTTCGCGTCGTTGCTCCCCGGCCTGGCGCCGCGCTGCCGGGCGATGGGACGCCTCGCCTTTTCCTGCGGGGCTGCCGGCGGCGGATGGAGTGCGCGGCGCCGCCGTCATCCCCGGGCCAGCTGGGACAGAGGGCTGCGGGGCTGCAGAGACGTCGGCGGACTCCGCGCCGGGGGTGGGGCCGCCGGTCACCGCCGTCCCTGGCTGTGGGGGCACGACCTGTCCCCGCCCCTCCACCCGCGGGGGCAGCACCGGCCGTGGCAGATCGGGAGCCGCGTCCCCCTGGGCTGTGGCGGAGGGGCGCCTCACGCACCCCGGCGGGGAGGCGGGGGTCGCCCCCGGGTCGCTGCCGGCCGGCGAGGCCCGCCGTGAGGCGTGGGGGGTGCGCTGTGTTTGGGTGAGTGGGTGTGCGGGGGGTGTGTCTGTTTGTTTCGGGGTTTTACACCCAAATCCCCGAAACCTCGCTGCCCGGGTGCGGGGAAGGGCTGAACCGTCCCGGGGCAGGCGGCTCCGGCCCTCCTGCTGGGGTCAAGCGAGCTTAGGCGGGATCACCGTGTCAGCCTGGCTCCCTCCTCGGTTCCTGTCACCGCTTTTGTGAAACCGTCGCTTATTTATCGAAGACAAACCCTTTCATTTTCCCACAAACAACCTTGATTGTCTTCTGTGACAGAATCCCTGTCCGTTTCCTGCCCCCGGCTTCCCTCCCCTGTCGCTATGGGCTGATGCAGTGGTCAGAAGAGAGTTGTTCCTGATGACTGTTCGTTTTATGACAAGATCCTCTGGGACAGAGTAATAAACAGTCACATTCCTTTTGTTGATTTCTTTCAAACTCTATTTGATCTCAAATGTGGCTTTATGAGGTACTCCAATATTAAGGACTATGTCCCATGTTTTCTCTATTTCCAGTAGAAATTAGCTTTTTATTTACAGTTCCTCTGCAGTGTTTGCAGCCAAAGCGCTGCAGCAGAATGTTTCTCTGTGAGAGCATTAAAGACATCTTTTACAAGATTTTATTGCTCTAAATTTGTTTCGTGACTGAGAAGAGAAAATAAATAGCTCAAACTGGGTGTAAAATTTCAGATTGAAGAGTACAGGTAGTGTTTAAAAGGCAGGTATTATGACAAGCTTTTTAACATCATGTGCACTTTAACTTCCAGCTGCTGGGTGCCAAAATACTGTATTGATACTGATGAGAATTGCAATGCACTGGGTGTGTTAGAAACCAGCAACAAAGTTCATGGAGTTACAGACTTGCGCCATGAACATGTGGATGTTAGCTTGTAGAAACAAAAACAAGGTGACAGCTTCATCTTCCGTCTCAGCCGGGGTTATGCTTTACATTCATAAAATTCCTATTGAAAACCCAGCATGCCAATGACATGCTAAGTCAGAACAAATGTATTTGCTTCCCATTACTGACCTGTGTGTGGGTTTCAGGCTAACGTAATTACTTGAGTGGTACAGTGATTGACATCTTATAAAGTTTCTTTTTACCTGTTTGAGTGTTTCTGCCAGTGTCTTGTGTTGCCTTCTTACTTGTTCAAATGTGGTTGTTGTTTGTATTTATTGGAAGGTGGTTGAAGATTCAGACTTTTTACTATGTTTTTGAAACACACTTCAAGGTGAATTTTAATAAAACAAATTACCTTGCTACAGGGGTAGTAGTGTTGCAGATTAGAGCTTACTGAGTCCAAGTCCTAAAATGATAAATATTTTATTTTTCTAAAGACATTTGAGATGCTCTTATGGGAAGTCTGCCAGTCAGGAATATGTGTATTTAAATAAAAACATATATTTAAATGGACTCATGACAATGCCTTCAGTCTTTCAGTTTTTTCATCCCAACTGGACCATAAGGGTGAAAAAAACCAACTCCATTTACTGGACTCATCAACATATAATATCCAAATAATGGGAACATACGGCTATAGAACTGGACCAAGTGTTTTAGGTTTTTTACTCAATTTTTTGTATTCTGAGAATGGAAAAGTTAGTGATCTAACTTTCTGCCTTAGAGAATTCCTTGACTTCATGGAAGCTTTTTTTCCCACTAAACCAGTTGTGTTTTTGTTTGTGGGTATTTGGGGCTTTGGGTTTTTTATATAATTAGCAAAAGCATAAAATAGCAAGACAAGAGATTTTAATACTGCTAGACTTACCTACTTGTTACAACAGTTCATCACCATAGTTTTGCGTTGACAAATTTTTTTTTTTTCCCCTCACATGAGGAACAGTGTTACTTCTCAGGTTTTTATCAATTACAGTTTCTTTTGTGAGTGGGATACTTCCCACTCTGTTCTTCAGCATCCTTTTCTTAGAAGGACTTTATTCATTATCCTTTTTCGTATTGCTTACTCTGGTTCTGAAAAATACAGAATAACTATTCTCGATCCTGAACACAGTTAGGCTTGAAGAAGAATTAATGATTTAGACTACAGTTTTCTCACCTGGATTTTTTTTCCCTTTGCTGTGCTGACAAGACATATCATCATAAACCATTTCATGGCCTTCAAGAGATAAAGGCTATGTGTATGGTGAGCTTATGATGCTACACTGAATATCACTTCTGCTAAGTGTCCCTATGAGTATGCCTTGAATAGAGGGATATTCTTTCACTGAAAAGTAAAGGTTAGTGTTTCTTTCGTTCTTGGAATGAAGTGTGCAAACCTAGAACTGTATGGTGTCCTTTCAAAGAGGAAATCTTTTGGGTTAAAACAACCACAGTTCTATTTATTTGCAAAATTATTGTGGATATAGTTCATTTTTCAGCCACATAATCGATAACCTGAGTGGAGGAACCTACGTATGTATTTTTTTGTCTATTTGTTCCAGTAGCAAGGCTTTTTTTTTTTTATGATACTTTAGAGTTGTGTTTGAAAGAGTGTTAGAAACTTTTCCTTAAATAATGCAATTAATGCTTTTTTTCCTTGGATGGTAGTTCCAGAATTACCTTTTCTGTCAAGTATTAGCATTTTCCTTGGGCACAAGGGTGCACACAAGAAAAAAGTCACTTATGAGGAGCAGTGTTTTCCCACTTACAAAGAAATACAATGCAATAAGGAACTGACACGTTGGAGAAGCGTGCAACACTTTCCTTTTTTTTTGTGTTAATTTTGAGTATAATTCTTTTACAGCATGTGAGTAAAGAACTGTGTGGAGTACATATACCATGAATGAAGTGATAACACAGGTGATAGTGTAAGAAATTGTGATGCATCAAATCTTTTAGGAGGAAGAGTTGGTATTACATGTTCTCCTAGCAGAGCTTTTCTGGTTTTCCCTTTAACTCATGAATATCAGTGAGGTTGCATCCATCATTCACATTTTTAAAAGCATCCAGGAGGAACCTTATGGGACTTTGTGTGAGGCTTAGAGTTGCCGGACACATCTGCCTGTGTAGGATCAGGTAGTTGCAATGGTTGTTTTCACAGAAGGGAGAGTGAAAAGTTTAGAGTGCTTAGTGGTTTTTAATTCTTTTTTTCTAGTTAATTTTGTGGGACACTGTAAGTCTTCTCTGAAGATGCACATGACTAATGCATATTTTATGTTAGACTAGAGAATTTATACCTAAGTTCCTGACCTATGAAGATGAATAGTATGACTGATAAAATACAAACCAAAGATAGGATATCTTCAGGAGTTATTCTTCAATTAAGCTGGTAAATTAAGAAAAAGTGGGGGGTTTGGTTGGCTTTTTGTTGTTTGGTTGGGTGGTTGGTTTTTTTTTTTTTTTTAATGAATATACATTTGTCCTGTGTTCAGTCTAAAACATTTCCCAAAAAGTCGAAGTATGCATTGTTTATTAGATTGCTTATAATTTAATACCAAAATATTCTTAAATCAGTGTCTCCTGTTCTCTTTCCATAGGAAGGTTGCTACTGATACCATTAGACATTGTAGAGAAAGATGTATTGCTTTAATACACTTAAATCAATATTATGAATTTTAATCACATTAATATGAGCAATTTTCAGTGATATGGAGATAAAATATATTGTGATTAATTCAGAACTATTTAGGTCTCAGCAATACTGATATCCTTGTTTGCTGAATAAATCTGAACTGACTGTAGAGAATAATTTGCATGTTTATCAGCCATTATTAATGGAGTTATTTATTGCAACAAAGCTTAAAGGCCATTTCATGTTTTTTTGGATCATGTCGCTATTTTTTTAGGTTGACAGAATATGGCCTATTCTGTGGTAAAAATAAGTTCATCAGCTTCACCACGTCAACAAAAAGTACTATACACATGCTAGTCTGACAACAGAATATTTAAATATATTTATTAGATATGTGTGGGTTTGTTGAAATGTAAGAGAATTTTGAGGGAAAGGTCGCTCTGTCATATGTTAACATAGATGAGTTTGTTGTCCATTACCAACTTCAGAGATAATAACTATTTGTTTGACAACAAAATTCCATTCCACCCGATTGATTTCTCTAACAAAGCCAAGTTTCATATGAAATACATTATTTAAAAAACCTTGCTTATTCACATATTTATATTTAGATGCATGCAGCTGTGGAGCAGCCACCATTATGCCAAGAGTTGCCCATAGACAGAAAAAAGGCAGTGCTTTTTTGTAAAGAATTTCAAGTCTAATGCTTGGTAATAAAATCAGTGCTCATGTCTACTATCTTTTTAAATTTCCGAGGGAGTTAGATATTTTTTTTGTCTTTATAAACTATAGGCATCTTTTAAAATCATTGCTGAGAACAGAGGTTTGAAGAAGGAAACAAATTGTTGCCTGATTAGGGGAGTGGGGGGAAGGCGTCTTGCTCCCTTTCCCTCATGACTCACTGTAGGAATTTACAAGTCTTATGTGTTTGTCTAAATTAAAAGCTTAGTATTACCATACATTAATTACTAGCACAAGATAGCTCAAAATACTTAACCTCTTAAATTAATGTCCTAGCCTGGGATATAGGAAGTTCATTCCTGGGTTTGTATCAGACCACAGCAAAGGGAGATTTTCAATTTTTTTTTCCTTAAATTGAAAAATTATGTTATTAGGTTATCCAAAATATCTTTGAAATCTTTCTGCATTTTTGAATAGTTTTTCCATCAGCCTTGAATCTGGTGTCTCATTTGTTCTTAAATTGTGGTAAGATTTTTAAGTAAACAAATATTCTAAGATATGAATTTTAACACTTCAGGCTGGGACATTTTCTGGGAGTTGGGAAATCTGCCATTGTCATCTATTAAACTTGAAAGCATGTAATAATCTTGAATGTGTTAGGCAATTTATCAGTGGAGTGTGCTCAATGTTTTGAGGTTCTGGAAGCAATTTTTTTATGACAGACAATAATAGAATTATATTGTGCAATAATAGACACCATCCTTCAGAAGCAGATTTGTGTGTCAAAGGCAACAATGGTACCTGGAGGACAAAGCATAAATTCTGTAATGACTCGAAGGACCAGCAAGAATATGAACTGCTTAGTGGAGGAACAAAAAATGATTTGAACTTCAAATTTCAGCCACTTTACCTGGGTTTTAGGTCACCTTGTTATTTTTCTAAGATCATGCTTGGAAGCAAGTCCATGTGCTGTAATGGAGAGCAGGTTTATCGTTGTGGTGCAGTAGGACGTTGGAGCAGCTGAATTCCTTTCACGGCTGAGGTTTCACAACAGGGATGAGCTGGGTTAACCATTTCCTGCAGCTCTGGAAGAGGCTGCTTCCTCTTCCTTGCTGCTCATTCCTACCACTGGCCATGAATGGACTACACTGCTTGTCTCAGTAAACCCATCCAGCTCACTAAAAATGTAAAAATATCCAAAGAACATTGAAGAGATTTGTGTACACGTGTGTATATACGTGAGTGTATACATGTACGTGTGTGTGTATTGAATTGACTGTTGTCTTGTCTATGACGGTACAGGAGGGAGCAGACTGCTTGGCTAAGACTGATAATAGGGAAGGGGATGGGCAAGTGGAATCTCTCTCTTCAAGTATTTTTGTTTATTCAGTTTAGTTTATTGTGGAGCTCTACCCCAGGCGATGTATTTTGAACAGGTGAGTAGAGCAGTGAGGTGAAACTAAAGTCTCTGCAGTGCGGTAACATTGTTACTTCAGAGATAAGTTATGGTTTCACCAGTTTCCACATCTTTATTGCATATCCAGTAACACTTTGCATTTTCTCCGAAATGGGAAAAAGTAAGGGATGTTGGTTTTTAGGTAAAGTATGTGGTCTTTGAGGAAATCTTGAGAACCAAATATAAAGCTGGGACACACAAAAAAAAAAGGAAAACCAATGAAACTTAACTGACAGTTGCTAGTCTGTCATCCTTTCCCACCCCTCACTTTGCAGTAGTGCATTCCTTCTGGTTTCTGACCATTATTTCCTTATTCTCTAGATTCGTAGTGTATTCTAGCCTAGTTCTTTGGTAGTGGAAGTACAATTAAGATTTTTGTTTTAGTTTCCAGTTCACTGCTTTGCTTAGCAGCAGAATTCTATTTATGTGTGAAGAGTCTGTAGCCATAAAATACTTTATTTAAGGAATTCTAGCTCCAGCAGGAAGCAATCTCATCTAAAGTTGCATATGTTGCAGGCACTGTATTTAACCCATGTATCCTTATGTCTAAGGTTGACAAAAGGATTTCAGTGTTCACATGATTAAACTTCTCTTTATAAATTGAGAATGGGGGAGGAAACTGGGACTTCACTTTTGTGTAGCTGAAATGGATGTAACTGCAGGGGTT
>WAAE01007625.1:224-13793 GCA_013400495.1 Nicator chloris
TAGAGAGGGGGGAAATGGGGTTAGAGAGGGGGGAAATGGGGCTGGAGTGAGAGAAAATTGGGTTAGAGTGAGAGAAAATGGGGTTAAAGAGGGGAAATGTGCCACACGAGCTTCTTGCGGCCCCGGCGGAACCCGCTGGGCTCGGGTTGTAAAGGAACCACGTCTGGAGGGGGGGAAATGGGGTTATAGTGAGAGAAAATGGGGTTAGGGAGAGGGAAACGGGGCTAGAGTGAGAGAAAAATGGGGTTAGAGAGGGGAAAATGGGGTTAGAGAGGGCAAAACAGGGTTAGGGAGAGAGAAAATGAGGTTAGAGCAGGCAAAAATGGGGTTGGAGTGAGGGAAAATGGGGTTAGAGAGCGGGAAATGGGGTTGGAGAGGTGGGAAATGGGGTTAGGGAGAGAGAAAATGGGGCTAGAGAGGGGATAAATGGGGCTAGAGTGAGAGAAAGTGGGGTTGGAGTGAGAGAAAGTGGGGTTAAAAGGGGTAAAAATGGAATGAGAGAGAAAAAAATAGGGTTAGAATGGGCAAAAATGGGGTTGGGGAGAAAAAATGCAGTCAGCGAGGGGGGAAATGTGGTTAGAACGGGGAGAAACGGGGTTAGAGAGGATAAAAATGGGGTTAGGGAGAGAAAAATATGGGCTAGAGTGGGGGAAAACGGGTTAGAGAGGGGAAAAATTGGGTTAGAACGGGGGAAAATGGGGTTAGAATGGGGAGAAACGGGGTTAAGGAGACAAAAATGGGATTAGAGAGGGGGAAAACGGGTTGGGCTGAGAAAAATGGGGTTAGAATGGGGGAAATCGTGTTAGGGTGAGAAGAAAATGGGGTTAGAACGGGGGGAAATGGGGTTAGGGATGGGAAAATGGAATTAGAGAGGGTAAAAATTGAGTTAGAGCGAGGCAAAAATGGGGTTAGGGAGAGAAAAATGGGGTTAGAGAGGGGGAAAACGGGGTTAGAGCGGGGGGAATGGGGTTAGGGATGGTGAAAATGGGGTTAGAGTGAGCAAAAATGGGGTTAGAGAGAAAATATGGGGTTAGAGCCTGTGAAAATGGGGTTAGAGAGGGGGGAAATTGGTTAGAGAGAGAAAAAATGGTATTAGAGCATGTGAAAATGGGTTAGGTAGAGAAAAAAATGGGGTAAATGGTGTAGAACGGCGGAAAACGGGGTTAGGTAGAGAAAAAACGGGGTAGAGTGAGCAAAAATGGGGTTAGAGAGGGGAAAATGGGGTTAGAGTGGGTGAAAATGGGGTCAGAGTGGGTGAAAATTGATGCAAAATGAAAATAATGGAGGTAAAGTGGGTTAAAGTCCAAGAGGATTGAAATGCAGACGGATAAAAATCGGGACGTGCTGAAATGGAACGGAGGAGAGGGGAACTGGAGCGTTCTGGGGGTTGTGGAGGGAGAGGGAAAATGGGGATAAAATGGGGTGAAAAGGGGAAAAAGAGGGGAAACGGGCGGAAAAAAGAGGGGGGAAGGGAGGAATAGGGAACAACAATGGAGATGAGGAGGGGAGAGGGAGGAAAGAGGGGAAGAAGGGGGAAATGAGGGGAGAGGGGAAACGGGAAAAAGGGGAAAGTGGGGGAAAAGGGGGGGGAAGATGTGGGAAAAGAAGCGGAAAAAGAGGAAGGAAAAAGGGGGAGGAAAAGGGGGAAAAGGCCGGCAGAGGAGCGGGATAATGGCCGATCACATCCCGGATAATGGGAATGAAAACACGCCAGGGATAATTCCCTGTTTTCCTTGGCCGCGGATAAAGGAGGAGCCCCCGCCCGCAAAGCCTCGCACCGAGGGGCCTCAAAGGCGCCTCAAACCCCGCAATTTGGGGCAAGATTTCCAGCTCTCCCCCCTTTTTCCTCCCGCCTTTTTCTCCTCCCGTCGCCCTTCTGCTTTTCCCGCAGCAGCAAATCCGGGGTGAGCGGCCCCAAAACCCCCGCCCGGCGCGCACAGAGGAGCCCCCAAACCCCAAAAATCCCCTGGCAGGGGGAAAAACCCCAATTTCCCCCCCCACCGCAGCATTTGGGGGGCGCTGGGGAAGGGGAAAGGCTCCGGGATTGGGGAACGGGGTCGGGGGGGATTTGGGGACACCCCCGGCCCTGCTCTGGGGCAAAGCTCCCCCCGGAATTTTGGGAGCCCTTGGGTTTTTGGGGGGGACCTGAGCCGCGAAATCCGGCGCCCCAAAGGGACAGGAAGGCGAGCGCGGCCCTAATTAGGGCCCAGGCGTTAATTGGGGAGGTTTTGGGGGCAGGAGCTCCTTTTTGGGGTCACGGAGCGGAGCGGGCTCCCCCAGGAACGGAAAACCCCGCACGCGGCCAGGCCGAATTCCCCTTCCTGCCGCCCCAAAAACTCCCGGAACAGCCGAGTTCTGCCCCCGAAAAAGGGGAAAGAAAGGGAAATAAAGGGAAAGAAAGGGAAAGAAAGGGAAATAAAGGGATGTGTTCAATAACCCCCAAAGAACCCGACCCCCTCGCTTCTCCCCACCCCGCAGAGTCAAATAAACCCGATTTATTTGGGGTTTTCGGAGGAGCGGCTCCCGGGATTTTGTGGCTTCCGAGCTGCTCCAGAGGGGGAATTTTGGGGCCTTTTCCCTTTTCGGGCTCTTCCCACCCCTCTGCGCCTCCTTCCCTCCTTTCCCGGTTGTCACTTGACACCTCTGCCCTTAATTGTGCTAATTGGGAGCTGATTTAGGGCCCAGCCCCCGACGGTCCCCAGCGCTCCGAGCCGTCCCCGATGTCATTTTGGGAGTTATTTTCATTTTTTCCCCTTCTTTTTTGGTTTTTGTTTCGGAGCTCTGCGCCCGCGGGGGAGCGGCGGGCAGGGAGGGAGCGCGGAGCAACTCCCGAGGTGAGGGGGAAAAAGGGGGAAAATCGGGAATTTGAGCGGGGCTTTGGATGGGGGATCGCTCCGGGAGAAAGGGCAGGATTCGGGAATTAAAGAGGGGGTTTGGATCTGGGAATGAACGCGGGGATTTGGATCGGGAGTGCTCCAGGGAAAAGGGCAGGATCAGGGAATTAAAGAAGGGGTTTGGATCTGGGATTGCTCCGGGAGAAAGGGCAGGATTCGGGAATTAGAGAGGGGTTTGGATCTGGGAATGAACGCGGGGATTTGGATCCGAGATTGCTCCAGGAGAAAGGGCAGGATCTGGGAATGAACGCAGGGTTTTGGATGGGGGATCACTGCAGGAGAAAGGGCAGGATCAGGGAATTAAAGAGGGGGTTTGGATCGGGATTGCTCCAGGGAAAAAGGCAGGATCTGGGAATGAACGCGGGGATTTGGATCCGGGAGTGCTCCAGGGAAAAGGGCAGGATTGGGAATGAACGCAGGGATTTGGATCGGGATTGCTCAGGAAGAAAGGGCAGGATCAGGGAATTAAAGAGGGGGTTTGGATCCAGGAATGAACGCGGGGATTTGGATCGGGAGTGCTCAGGAAGAAAGGGCAGGATCAGGGAATTAGCCGGGCTGTTGGATCCGGGAATGAACGCGGGGATTTGGATCGGGAGTGCTCAGGAAGAAAGGGCAGGATCAGGGAATTAAAGAGGGGGTTTGGATCGGGAGTGCTCAGGAAGAAAGGGCAGGATCAGGGAATTAAAGAGGGGGTTTGGATCCGGGATTGCTCAGGAAGAAAGGGCAGGATCAGGGAATTAGCCGGGCTTCGGGATCGGGATTGCCGCGCCCCGCCGAGCGTGCCCGTGCACATTTTCCGCTCCCGAGCATTCCTGAGCCGCGCTTCCCTCTAATTACCCAGCCCCGAGCTCACGCGGCCCCGCACGGGCACATGGAATACACGGAGCGGGCGGAATAAATGGAATATCCCCGGAGAAACACGGCCGGGATAAACGCATCCTGATTTACGGGATATGTGGAATAAATGCTTCCCGAGATACGGGATCGATGGCATAAATATATCCGGATACATGGGATAGATATGGAATATATATGGAATAAATGGATCTGTGTATATGGAATAAATATGGGATATATTTGGGATAGATGGAATAAATATATCCGGATATATGGAATAGATATGGAATAAATATGGGATAGATGGGATATATCTGTATATATGGGATAGATATGGGATAGATATGGGATAAATATGGAATAAATATATGGAATAAATATGGAATAAATATGGAATAAATATGGAATAAATATGGAATAAATATGGAATAGACGGGATAACAGGAACATATCCGGATATCTGGAGCATATGGAATAAATGTATCTGGATATATCTGGATATATGGAATATATGGATTGTATGGGATGGATGGGACAGACGTATCTGGATAGACGGAATAGATCCGGACATTTGGAATGCATGGGACAGATGGGGTAAATATATTGGATATATGGGATAAATAGATCCGGATATATGGAATGTATGGGATGTATGGGATACATGGGAAATGCGGGATAGATGGGATAATTGGGGTAGATGGAAAAGATGGGATAGACCCGGATATATGGGATATACAGAATACACGGAACACACAGGAAACGTGGGATAGATGGAATAAACGGGGAAAAACAATGGAATAAACGGGGGAAAAACAATGGAATAAACGGGGGAAAAACAATGGAATAAACGGGGGAAAAACAATGGAATAAACGGGGGAAAAACAATGGAATAAACGGGGAAAAAACAATGGAATAAACGGGGAAAAAACCCAATAGAATAAACGCGGAAAAAACCAATAGAATAAACGCGGAAAAAAACCAATAGAATAAACGGGGAAAAAACCCAATAGAATAAACGGGGAAAACCCGATGGAATAAATGGCATTATACAGGATAAACCTCTCCGGAATAAACCTCTCCAGCCAGAGCCGCGCTCACCGCGGGAAGCCCCGACCCTGCCTCCCATTCCTACCTGGGAACGGCGACTTCCAGAGGTGCGCGGACTGCGATTGCTCCTTGGAGCAGTAAACCTGCCCGTCCCAGGCGTTGGGCAGCGCCCAGGGCTGGTAGCCTTCCATGGGAAGCAAAGCCTCGTGCCGCGGCTCCGGGTGCGCGCCCAGCGCCGGCACCACCGACACGTCCAAGTAGCCGGGCACGGCCTGGTAGGAGCCGGGGAAGCCGGGGTAGAAGGCGAACTCCTTGGCCCGCGCCGGCAGCTCCTCGCCCGCCAGCGAGCCGCCGGCCTCGGCGAACTTGTCGGGGGGCGGGTGGTAGCCACAGGGCTTCTGCTGCAGGTTGACGCCGGCCAGGCGGCAGCCGTAGTAGCCCGGCCCGAAGGGGTAGCCGTAGCCCAGCGAGCCCGACGGGCACTGCCGCGCCGGCTCCGCGCCCGCCAGCTCCGCGTACGCGGCTCCCTCGGCGGCCGGCGCCGCGGGCGGGGCGGCCAGGCCGGCGTGGGGCAGCATCTCCCGGCAGTGGCCCAGGCTCTCCCGGCAGTGGCCCAGGCTCTCCATGCGCGGTTTGTCCCGCGGGGCGTCCTCGCAGCGGCAGCCGAGCGCGTCGGGCCAGCGCGGGGGGAGCCCGAGCGGCGCCGTCATGTCATGCCGCGCTGCCGCCGCCTCCTGCCGCCCTTCCTCCTCCGCCGCCTCCTCCTCCTCCTCCTCTCGCTGCTGCTGCTGCTGTGGCGGCCCCGGGCTCGCCGCTCCTCCCGCTCCGGTGCTGGCGGCGGGGGCAGCTCCGCGCCGCGCCCCGGGACCCCCCCCGCCATCGCCGCCCCGAGCGCGCATGCGCCGCGCGCCCGCCGCCGCCGCTCCATTGAGGAAACCCGCGCAGGCCACGCCCCTTTTACTACGCGGGGCCACGCCCCCGCGTGGCGTCCCCGCGTTCTGATTGGCCGCGGGCGCNAAAAATTATGTTTTATTTTTAATTTTAATTTATTTTAAATATTTTTTAGACCTGCTGAGGGGTTTTTAGGATTTTTTTTCCGTCTCGGGGCGCTCCTCCCACCCCCTTCCCCAAAATCCATTAAAAAACAAGGAAATCTTCATCCCAAGGGCCCCCACCCCGACTTTCCTGCCGGATTCCCGAAGAATCGGGGTTTTCCCCCCAAAAAATTGGATTTTCCCCCATTCCGCCCCAAAATTCCGGAGGTTTCTGCTGCAGGGGTGAAGGCGGGGAGGGCACGGGGGGGCTCCGGGCGGAGTTTGGGGGGAAATGATGGAAAAACGGGAAAGAATTCCAGGATGTGGAACTGGGGGGACCGACGGGAAAACGGGAATGAATTCCCGGCTGCCACGGAATTGGGGCAAAACCGGGGAAAATCGGGAGCGGGCCTCGGGGGGGGGCAGTGGAGGGACCCCAAAAAATCCATGGAAATCGGGGGGAAAACGGGAAAAATGGGATTTTTAAAGGATTTTTGTCCTCAGCGCGTCCCTGGTTCAGACCCCCCCACGTTTCGTGTGTCCCTGAAAAGCAAAAAATTCCCAAAAAATCCCAAAAAATTCCCCCCGATCCCGCTGGGTTGGGGTCTCCCCTCTCCCGGGATTCCCAACTCATCCTCCCCCCGCTCATCCCAGCGGGAAAAAAAAACTGGAAAAGGGGGAAAAAAGCTGGAAAAGGGGAAATAAAACCAATAAAATAAAATCCGGGAGAAGGGATTTGGGGAATTGGGGCATCCCAAGTTCAAGGGGAAGCGAAAATTCCCGGGATTTGGGAGGAAAAGGTTGGGAAGGGCAGGGAAAAGGGGGGCGGGAATGACGGGAATGGCGCGGGGTGGGAGGGAATGGGGAAAATGGGGAAAAACGGGAGGAAATGGGCAAAAAAGGGAATGAAATGGGCAAAAAAGGGAATGAAATGGGGAAAGAATGGGATGGAATGGGGAAAAAAGGGAATAAAATGGGGGATGAAATGGGCGGAAAAGGGAATAGAATGGGAAAAAAGTGGATGAAATGGGGAAATATTGGGATGAAACGGGGGAAAAAGGGAATAAAATGGGAAAATACTGGGATTAAATGGGAAAATACTGGGATTAAATGGGGAAAAAGGAATAGAATGGGGAAATACTGGGATGAAATGGGGAAAAAAAGGAATAAAATGGGGANGAAAGAATGGGATGGAATGGGGAAAAAAGGGAATAAAATGGGGAACTACTGGGCTTAAATGGGAAAAAGAGCATAGAATCGGAAAAGACTGGGATGAAATGGGGACAAAAAGCAATAGACTGGGAACAGAAGCGAATGAAATGGGGAAAGAATGGGATGGAATGGGGAACAAAGGGAATAAAATGGGGAACTACTGGGCTTAAATGGGAAAAAGAGCATAGAATCGGAAAAGACTGGGATGAAATGGGGAAAAAAGGGAATAAAATGGGAAAATACTGGGATTAAATGGGGAAAAAGGAATAGAATGGGGAAATACTGGGATGAAATGGGGAAAAAAAGGAATAAAATGGGGAAATACTGGGATTAAATGGGAAAAAGAGAATAGAATCGGAAAAGAATGGGATGAAATGGGGAAAAAAAGAAATAGAATGGGAAAAGAAGGGAATGAAATGGGGAAAATTGGCTCGGGAGGGGAGGAAATGGGGGGAAAATGGAATTAAATGGGAAAAAATGGAATTAAACGGGAAAAATGGCGGGGAAGGGAATGAAGTGGGGAGAGAAGGGAATGAAACGGGGGAAAAGCTGCGTGGAACGGGATGGATTGGGAAAAGAAAGGAATGAAATGATGAAAAAATGGACCAAAATGTTGGAAAAAAGCGCGGGATGGAATAAAAGAAGTGGATAAAGGAGAGAAAAACCAACGGGGAATAAAACCCGTCAACAAAGACCCAAAAAATTCACCAAGAATAATTTAAAAATTCCGGGAAAAGCCGGGAATTCGCCTCCTTTGTGCTCCGAGCGCCCAGCAGGAAAATTCCCGAGCCGAGCCCCACATGGAAAAAATTCCCGACCGAAATCCAAACGCGCCCCTCCCCCGACCCCGCCGCTTTTTGGTTTTCGATTTTTATGAAGTGCTGAACATCGGGCAGCACGTCCGGGATGGAGCGTTCGAATTCCCGAGATTTATGGGGAAAAGCTGCGGCGGAGCCGCGAGAGCCGGGAAGGGCCCGGCCACGGGGCTGCGAGCCAAGAACGGCCCCCAAAAAATTCAAATTAATTCGATTTAACGCCGAATTTGGGGGGTTTGGGCTGCGGGGGTTCCCACCTGGCACTCCCGGGAAATATCCTGGAAAATCGGGGTTGGGAATTCCGCGGGTCGGGGGTGAAAAGAGGGGGAAAAGGAACAAAAGGAGGGAAAAACCCAGAGGGAAATGGGAGGAAAGGAGAGGAAAAGAAGGAAAAATGGGGGAAAGGAGAGGAAAAGAGGAAACGGAGGAAAAAGAGGGGAAAATCCCTTTTTTCTCTGGAGGTGAACGAGGAGGAAAATCGCATTTGGGAATTCCCGGGAGAGGCTCGGGAGCGCTGAACAAAGGAAGCTCCGGGGGCGAAAAATGAGGAATTGCACTAAAAATGGCTTTTTAAGGAATTTTGGGGATTTCAGGGCGGGAGGCTCCGGCCTCCAGGGCTGGCAGCATCCCCAAAAACCAAAAATTTGGGAAAAGGAGAACCCGAAAGCTGCCGGGGAGAGGAAAATCGGGAATGGAGCAAATCCCGGGGTTTTCATCCCATCCCTCCCCAAAATCCCCCCCGAGCGCTGCTCGAGGGCCGCAATTCCCGGTTTTGGGGGATTTCTGGGATAAAAGCCGCGGATTCGTGGAATGAAAGGGATAAAGGCATCAAATTCCCGGCGTGGCTTTTTTAAATCGAGGAATTACGGGGAAAATTCCTTTTTTTTTCCTCCTCCCGGGCGCGCAGATTCCTCCTGGAAAAGGTTTTTGGTTGTTTTTTTTTTAATGGATATTTCTCCTTCCACAACAACCGGGCAGGAAAAAGAGGAATTTTCCTCTCTCGAATCCCAGGATGGCTCCGGTTCCTTCCCTTTTCCCTTTTTTTCTGAAGGCAGGAAAAAAAAAAATCAGATTTTTTCAGTTCCTTCCTCGTTTTTTATTCCTATATAAAAAGAGAGAAAAATCGGACCCATCTCCAAATCCAGGGGGAGAGAATTTCCATAAATCCTCGTGGTTTCCAGCTCTGTTCCTGCTTCTCCCAACATTTTCTCTCCAGCCGTCGGGATTTGAGGAATTTTCCCTTTTTTTCCCTTTATTTCAGGCGTTTATTCCCAGTTTTTTCCTTTAAAAAAACCCAAATTCAGGACTGAGCCCAATTTTTGCAGGTGGAGGCGGCCGCAGGCGGAGGTTTGTGGTTGTCCATAAATTCCCTTGGGGAAAAGCCGGGAGATGTTCCAGGGAAAGTGGCCAAAAAAAGGGAATTCTGCCCCAAAAGCGCGGCCGAGCCCCTCCAGGGCCAAGCCCGGGGAGCTCCAATCCAAGCGCGGCTTTTCCAGGCCCGAAATCCCATCCCGGGAAAAGGGATCGGCCCTGGGATTTGATGGGAAAGCGGCTTTTTATCCTCGGGGGGAAAAAAAAATCAAATAAAAGAGATTAAAAAGGCTGGATGGGAACAAAGGGAAAGGGGAATTTTCCCGTTTAAGGGGAATTATTCCCGGAGAATTCCCTGGAAATCCGAGGATCCTTTTCCCTTTGTTTCCCTCTTGCCCTCCTCGATTTTTGTCCCGAAATGAAGAAGAACAAAACCCCCGAACTCCTCGATCCAACCTTTTCCTGAGGGGAAAATGGGAATTTCTGCCTCCTCCCGCCTCCCATCCCAAGGAAAATCGCCAAGGCTGGAATTCTTTCAGGCAGGAAAATCTGCTCCAGCGCCTGGAAAATCCCCCCTCGCTCGGGCAAGAGAAGGATTTGCCAAAATTTTGGTTTCTTTTGGGGAAGGAGGGAGGGAAACAAAGCCGGGATTTCGATTTTCCCTTCGAGCTCTCGGGGAAATCCCAACCCCGAGAGGATTTTCCCTCCGCAATCCCAATTTCGGAGGGAATTTTCCACCCAATCGCTGCTTCCCGGCAGAGGAATCCGAGCCGAGTTTTCCCAGGCTTTGTCCCAAACATTTGGAAAAAATAAAAATCCCCAAATTCGCCTTGTTTTTCCCCAAAATTTTCCGATTTTTTAGGGATAAAAAAAGCGACTCCGCCTCGTCCGAGCTGAATTCCTCCCTCCGGCCAAGCCTCAGCCTCGTCTTTGCCTCAGCCATGCCAGGAAAAACTTGGGAAAAGAAGATTAAATTCCATTTTTTCCGCCTCCCCGAAGAAACCCCACTCAAATCCCACTAAAAATCCAATTTTCACCTCAATTTCTCGCCTTTTCTTCATTTTTTTTCCCTTCCCGCAACCTGTTTGCCCCAGATCCCCCTCAGGTTCCTTTTTTCCCCCCCTTTTTTTTCCCCCTATTTTTTAGTTTTCCATTCCCAGCCCAGCTCGGGGAGGGGTTGATCCCTAAACTTGGAGGATTTTGGGGGAGTTTTCCTTGGATTTCCCCGCATTTTCTGCCCTGGAGGTGGAAAAGCCATGAAATGGAAGATATGAATATATCAAGATATAAATATATCAGTATCAGGGGTTATTCCAGCAATGTATCCAGATCAACCCCGACTGAATGGGAGTAAATAAACAAAACCATGAATTTATAAATGGAAATAACCAAATTCCGCTTTTCCAGCAGCTCCGGGGGGAAATTCCCACCCCCAAACCTCCTTTTTTATTTTTCCCCAACCCCGCGCCTTAATTCCCTTGAATTCCCGCAATTTAAACCCTCCTAAAGCTGGAAATTCGGGATAAATACCTCGATTTCAGGAGCTTTTCCAGCAATTCCCCAAATCCCGCATCCTTTTCTTCTTCTCCCACCGGCACCGCTGTTTTCAGGCGAAAAAAATGACTTTTTATCCCCTTGTTATTCCCCTGTTATTCCCTTTTTATTCCCTTTTTATCCCTTCTTTTTTCCCTTCTCTCCCCCTTTTCCCCCTTTTTATTCCATTTTCCCCCTTTCCCCCTTTTACTCCCTTCTCCTCCTTTTATTCCTTTATTTTCCCCTTTTTATTCCCTTTTTCCCCTTTTCCCCCTTTTTTATTCCCTCTTTTTCCCCTTTTTATTCTCCTTTTCCCCCTTTTTACCTTCCCTTTTCCCCCTTTTTTATTCTCCTTTTCCCTTTTTATTCTCCCTTTTCCCCTTTTATTCTCCTTTTCCCCCTTTCCCACCTTTTACCTCCCTTTTTTTCCCTTTTTATTCTCCTTTTCCCTTTTTATTCCCTTTTTTCCCCTTTTTCCCTTTTTATTCCCTTTTTCCCCTTTTTCCCTTTTTATTCTCCTTTTCCCCCTTTTCAACTCCCATTTTTTCCTTTTTATTCTCCTTTTCTCCTTTTTATTCTCCTTTTCCCCCTTTTATTCCCATTTTATTCTCCTTTTCCCCCTTTTTTTCTCCTTTTTCCCCTTTTTAACTCCCATTTTTTCCTTTTTAACTCCCATTTTTTCCTTTTTGGCTCCCATTTTCCCTTTTTTTCTCCATTTTCCCCCTTTTTAACTCCCATTTTCCCTTTTTATTCTCCTTTTCCCCCTTTTATTCCCTTTTTTTTCTCCTTTTCCCCCTTTTTAACTCCCATTTTTCCCTTTTTTTCTCCTTTTCCCCCTTTTTAACTCCCATTTTTCCCTCGTTTTCCCTTTCCTCCCTTTCCCCCCTTTCCCCCCATCCGGCTCCCGGCGCTCCCGCACTAATTATTGTTATTATCGCCGCAGTTCCCGGGGATTTTCCGCGGCTCGGCCGAAATTCCAGACAAAGGAAATTCCTGCGGGGCCGCCGCGCCTGCTCGGAAGTCCAAGTTCAACTCCAAGTTAAGCCTTGGGCCGCTCTGGCCGCGGGAATTCGGCCCTGGAATTCTCCTTTTCCCGGGATCCCGCCCGCGGTTTTCTCTTTCGCCTCTCGGTCGGGTTTATTTTGTTGCGCGGCCTCGGTTTCCCGTTTAAACCGAGTTTATTTCTCCTTTCGGCCCCGTTCGCTTCTTGCTTACATCGAATTTAATCCTCGTTCAAATTGAGTTTCTGTTCTTACGTAAATTGAATTTATTTCCTTATTTAAACCGAGTTTATTTGTTAATTAAGTGGGATCTGTTCCTTTCTTGGAGCGCTGTTGGGGTTTGTTTTGTTTTTTTTGGGATGGTATCACCCCGGGAATGTTTTCTCCTCCCGGTTTAGGGCAGGGATTGATCCCAGGCCAAAAATTCCCTTTTTTCCACCAAAGAAATGTATCCATGAGAGACTGGAATATTCCAGGCGGTTTCTCCGCCCCAAAATTCCCGTTTTTCTCCTCCTGATGCCCGAATATTTCTGTCCTCGGAGGGAATTCTCCCAGTTTATTCCCATTTTCAGGGGAACTGGGAATTCCCGGAGGCAGAGGATGAACTGGACGGAGCTGGAATTGCCCAGTTTGGGGTTTTGGAATATGAAATTGAAACGGAAACGAGGAAATGGAAATATTAAATTGGATGGAAATATTAAACTGAAATGGAAATATCAGTTTGAAAGGGAAATATGGAATGGAATGGAAATACGGAATTGAGATGGAAATATGGAATTGAACTGGAAAGATGAATTTGAGATGGAAACATGAATTTGAAATGGAAATATTAAAATGAAATTGAAATATTAAATTGAATTGAAATATTAACTCGAAATGGAAATATGAAATTGAGATGGAAACATGAATTTGAAATGGAAATATTAGTTTGAAAGGGAAATATGGAATTGAATGGAAATACGGAATTGAGATGGAAATATGGAATTGAACTGGAAAGATGAATTTGAGATGGAAACATGGAATTGAGACGGAAATACGAAATTGAATGGAAATATGGAATTGAACTGGAAACGTGAATTTGAACTGGAAACGTGAATGGAACGGGAGAAGGGGCAGCCAAAGCTGCAATTCCCGGGACTCGCGGGGATTTGCAGTTCCCGGGGATTTTCAGTTCCCGGGACTCGCGGGGATCTTCAGCTCCCGGGGTTCGCGGGGATTTTCAGTTCCCGGGGATTTTCAGTTCCCGGGACTCGCGGGGATTTTCAGGGAATGTCGGCGTGGGGGGATGGGCTTGGGAACAGGAGCCGCCCCTGGGGACACGGGGACAGATGGACAGGACAGGACAGGGACAGGGATGGGACAGGGACACAGGGACACAGGGACACAGGGACACAGGGACACAGGGACACAGGGACACAGGGACAGGGACAGGGATGGGACAGGATTGGGGACAGATGGACAGGGACAGGGATGGGACAGGATTGGGGACAGAGGGACAGGGACAGGGATGGGACAGGATTGGGGACAGAGGGACAGGGACAGGGATGGGACAGGATTGGGGACAGAGGGACAGGGACAGGGATGGGACAGGATTGGGGACAGAGGGACAGGGACAGGGATGGGACAGGATTGGGGACAGAGGGACAGGGACAGGGATGGGACAGGATTGGGGACAGATGGACAGGGACAGGGCGGGGGGGACAGATGGACACAGGGACGGGGACAAGGATGGGACAAGGACGGGGACACCCTCAGGGATTCCAGAGGGACACGGACACGGACACAGGAGGGACAAGGACACTCCCAGGGACAGGGACCAAGAGTGACAGGGACGGCCCCGGGGATGGCAGAGGGACAGGGACAGGGACACAGGGACAGGGACAGG
>WAAE01007626.1:13627-29768 GCA_013400495.1 Nicator chloris
TGGCCACCCCGCTGAGGCGCGGGTGGCCGCAGGCCCGGTACTGGGGCGCGGGGGCCAACGAGGTGCAGGGCGCCGTGCTGAGCCGCAGCGGCGCGGCCGTGGAGCGCCTGGCCGGCAAGTGGCACCAGGGCCTGCACCGCGGGCCCGCCCCGGGCCAGTGCGTCTGGAAAGCCAGTAAGGACCTGGGGACACCACCCCGAGGGGGTCACCCCACCCTTGAGGGGGGGTCTCTCGGTGTCCCCACACCCTTCCCGTCCCCGTACGCAGACCCCATGCCCCGCGACCACGAGAGGAATTACGGCTTCACCCAGTTCGCGCTGGAGCTGAACGAGCTGACGCCGGAGCTCCGCAGGGTGCTGCCCTCCACGGACACGCGCCTGCGGCCGGACCAGCGGTCAGCGCAGCCCCGGGGCCGCGGGGTGGGGCGGGCTGGGGCCGGCCGGCCGCTCACAGCCACCTCCCGTGTCCCCGCAGGTTCCTGGAGGAGGGGAACGTGCCGGCGGCCGAGGCGCAGAAGCGCCAGATCGAGCAGCTGCAGCGGGACCGGCGCCGCGTCATGGAGGAGAACAACATCACCCACCAGGCCCGCTTCTTCAGGTCTGGGGGGGGCTTCCAGGGCTGGGGGACCCGCGGNCGGGGGGATGTGGGGCTCTCAGGGGCATGTGGGGCTCTCAGGGGGATGTGGGGCTCTCAGGGGGATGTGGGGCTCTCAGGGAATGAGGAAAACGCTCCGTGGGAGTCCTGAGGACATCCCATGGCTCAGAGGGATGTGGGGCTCTCAGGGGCATGTGGGGCTCTCACAGAATGGGGAACCCCCCGTGGGAGTCCTGAGGCCACTCCCAGGTTCAGGTCCCAAACCCTCTGGAGACCTCCCGGTTCAGAGCAGTGTGGGGCTCTCAGGGGGTCTTGGGGCTCTCAGGGAGTGGGAAAACCCCCCAGGAAGTCCCGGCCGTGCCCTCCCAACCCCATCCGCAGGCGTCTGACGGATGCCAGCGGCAAGGAGTCCTGGGTCACCAACAACACCTACTGGAAGCTGCGCCTGGACCCCGGCTTCGCCCACCTGGACAGCGCCGTGCTCTGGTAGCCACCCCCAACCCGGGGGGTGCTGAGCCCCCCCAGCTCCTCACAGCAGCGGGGCTGGTCCCCCCAGCACTGGGGGTGCACAACCCCCCCCTTTCCGAGCCATTTTGCCGGTGTTTCGATAAAACTGTGATGTAAAAATGGAGGGGGGGGCACCGGCAATGCCTCCCCCCCGCCCCGGGGCAGAGCCTTGGGGGAGCGGAGGCGTTTAGGGGCAGGGGCTGGCAGTGCCCCCCTGCCCTGGGGGCACAGGATGAGAACGGGGGGGGGTTCAGGGGGTGGCAGGGTGCCCGCGGGCGGGAAGACCCCATTTCCCCCCCCCCCAAATTGTGCGCAGGGGCTGCTCTAATAAAGGCTGTGAAGAGTTGGGGTGTGCAGAGAGATTCCTTCTCCCCCGCCCTCCCATCCCCGGGGGGGGCTCAGGACCCCCCCTTCCCAAATCAGGATGGGGTTGCACAAGTCTCTCTCACACACACACACCCCCCCCGTGCCTCAGTTTCCCTCCCCACGTGCACGGAATTCACCAGAGCCGTGTCCCACGGCGGCGTCCCCTTTATTGCGATATGCTGCTGTCCCCCCCCGCCCCAAACGCGACGGGGGGAGGGCTCAATAAATACTTCAGCGTTAACCCCCCTCCCTTAAAAACCGCCGACACCAAAAAACCCCCCTTACTCACCACCGTCCCCCCCNTGAGCCCCCCCCGCGGCCCCACCGGGGTGGCACCGGGGGCTGATTGTCGGGCTGAGCCCCCCCCGCGGCCCCACCGGGGTGGCACCGGGGGCTGATTGTCGGGCTGAGCCCCCCCCGCTCTGCTCGAGTCCCGGGATATGGGTGTTAAATACCGGGGCGGGGGGATGCACACAGGACCCGTTTACACCCAAATTTGGGGCGCCCGGGGGTGGCTCCCACCCCTCGCTCCCCCCTCGAACCCCACCCCGGGTGCGGCTCAGTTGCCGTAGAAGCCGTAGTAGCCCCCGTCGGTGACCGGCTCCTTGTCGTAGAGGTCGCCGTTGCGGGCCGGGGGCGAGCTCTCGGTGCTCGAGGGGTACGGGGACACCCTCCGCCGCTTGCACTCGTACAGCCCCGAGTCCGACGAGTCCCCCGAGGCCACAGCGGCGTGGGGCTCGGGGGCCCAGCCCTCCGCCTCCTTCCCCTTCTCCTCGCGGGGCTCCCGGTACCAGCCCAGAGCCGCGGCGCCTCCCTTGGAGCCGTACTGCCCGGGGCTCCAGCCCCCCGTCACCCCGAAAGCCCCCGGCCCCTCGGGGTAGTAGGGCAGGGGCGGGTGTGGGGCGGGCGGCAGCGCCAAGGGTTTCACCCCGTAGGGCACCAGTTTGCCCCCTCCGTAGCCCCCCTCGTAGCCGCCGAACTCCAGCGCGCCGGGGGCGGGGGGCTGGTGCGAGGGGAAGTGGTACCAGTGGGGAGGGGGGTCTTTGGGGGGCAGGGGCAGCGCAGCCCCCCGGTCGCCCCCGAAGAAGCGCCCCGGGGGCAGCGGGTACTGCTCGGGCAGGAAGGGCTGGAAGCGCGGGGCCGGCAGGAGCTGCTGGCAGCCGGGAGCCTCCGGCGGGGATGGGGTCAGGCGGTCGCCGCTCTCCGAGGCCGTGTACATCCTGGGGGGTGCGGGAACACGGTGGGGGTGTTTTTGGGGGGGAGGTGGTCCTCCTGCCAGGTGAGGCCGGGAGGGGACCGGGGTGAGGGAGGTGGCACTCACGAGTCAAAGTTGTCCCGGAATCCTTTGGCGAAGGGGTTGTGGTCGATCTTCAGCTGGGTGATCTGGGGGGGGACACGGAGGCGGGGGGGGGGCTGCTGGCAGCTCGTCCCGCCTCCAGGATGTCCCCTGGCTGTCCCTATCCCTCCCATCCCACCAGAATCCCACCCTTCGCCGGCGCAGGGGGTGCTGAGGGGGCTGCGGGGTGCTGAAGGGATTCAGGAGGGGGGACTGGGATCTGTGGGACGGTGCTGGGGGGGATAGTGAGGAATCCAGGGGGAGGCTGAAGGGATCCCCGAGGAGACTCTGGAAATCTGAGGGGATACGGGACACCGGGAGGCTTCTGGGATGCTGACGGGATGCAGGGGGAGATCCTGGGAATGCTGCGGGAGCGTGCGGGACGGTTCTGGGATAGTGGGGTGCTGAAGGGATCCAGGGGGTGGTTCTGGAGAGGATCCAGGGGGTGGTTCTGGAAGTCTGAGGGGATACGAGCGGCACTGGGAGATCCTGGGGTGCTGCAGGGATGCAGAGGGAGACCCTGGGGTGCTGAGGGGATGTACCTGGGGGTGGCAGGGATGCTGCAGACAGGGATGGCCTGGGGGGAGGCCAGTGGGGTTTTCCTGAAGCTGAGGACGCCTTAGAGGGTGCTGGGGGGATTGATGGGGCTGCCCTGTGGTGACACTGGGATGTCCCATCACTGCATGCTGGGAGGATGCCGAGGGCGGTACTGGAGGTTTTGTGCTGTTGGGGGATTTTTTGGGGGGGGGGGCTCGGGAATGGGAGGGGGGTCTCGTACTCACGTCGGCGTTCTGGTAGGCGGTGACGGCGATGAACTGGGTCTCGGGGAAGGCGAAGGTGTGCGTGTGCGGGGAGGGGTACCCGTCCTGCCCCTCGCCCTCCTTCACCTCGGTGACGTGCAGCCGCGGCTGGTACTTGTGCAGCGACTGCAGCACGATCATCTGTAGGTGGGGGGAAAAAGGCGACAGCGAGCGGTCAGGGGGGGTCACAGGGAGCCACCACGGCGGCGGCACCCTCCCCTCACCTGCCCGACGTTGTTGGAGGCTCCCTTGTTGTTGGTGAGCTTCAGCTTCCCGAAGGAAACCTCCTGCCGCATCCAGTGCGCGCCCGTGTTGGGCGAGTCGGGGTGCAGGTACAGGCGGTTCCCTGCGGAGGGGACAGCGGGGACAGCGTCACCCCCACGCCGGCGGCACCAGGACGGGGAGCAAGGGGACGAAGGGCCCGTACCTGGCATGTTGCCCTCGGCTTTCCCGCACTGCACCCATTTTCCGCCCTGGTAGCGCCAGTGGTGTTGGTCCACCAGCACCACGTCCACGCAGACGCTGTAGTGCGCCACGGGGTTGAGCCCCGACAGGTTGAAGCTGAGGAAGGGGAACATGCGCCTGGGGAGGGGACAGAGGCACAGACACCGTCACCCGCCTCCACTCGGCCCTCGGCGCACAGGGCAGCTTTGGGAGCGGGGTGATGGGGAAACTGAGGCAGCGCGGTGCCCGCCTTCCCCTCCCCCGCCCTCCCGCGGCCGGCTGGGTGCCCGTGAGGAGCTGAGTGACCCCGGCAGCTGGGGGATGCTGTCGGGGCCGATCCCCCCCTCCCTCGGTATCTTCCTCCCCCTCCCCAAGCACCTTCCGGATGGGAAACCAACACCGCTGCTATTTCGGGCTGGGCGCCAGCCTGCGCCAAGGGCAGGAAGGGGACACGGTGGGACAGGGGGGGACCACAGGGTGGCAGCTGCCACCCCCCCGAGGGCTGCACCCCGCGCGCCTCCCGGGTGTCCCCTCAAATCGCCGCGCTGGGCTGGGAGATCTCCCTGCTCTGTCCCTCGTGTCCATCACTGACCACTCGCCCCAGCGTCCCCAGTAGCCCCCAGTCGCCCCCAGTCGCCCCCAGTCGCCCCCAGTCGCCCCCAGTCGCCCCCAGTAGCCCCCAGCAACCCCCAGTGGCCAGCTCAGGTTCGCAGCCGGGCCTCCAGCCAGGGAATTTTGGCGACTTCAGGAGCTCCGATGGCCGGAGCTGGACACCGGCGTCCCCGCCGCCGCTGCCCGGCCACCCCGTTAATGTCACCCACCCCCGGCACAAAGCCACCACCGGACACCCCTCAGAGCCGCACGGGGATCTCCCATCCACAGGGAATATTCATCCCAAATCCCTGAGGGGAGAGGGGCTGAGGGGATGAGGGGGGAAAAGGGGGGTTCCGGCAGGGGGATCGGCCCTGGCCCCCGCAGGAAGCAGGGCTCGGGCAGCGCCGGGGGAGCGGCGTGTGAAGAGCAGTGGAAAGAAAAGTCAGCGGGTGGAGGCTGACTCAGAATTGCCCTTGCGAGAGAGTGGGGAATAGAAAAAGAAAGAGAAAAAAAAAAAAGAAAAAGAAGAAAAAAAAAAAAAAGAAAAAGAAAAGGGAAAAAAAGAAAGAGAAAGAAAAAAAACGAGAAAAAGAAAAGAGAAGAAAACTAAGATTTAAAAAAAGAAGGGGGGAAGGAAGAGAAAAAATAAAAAGAAGAAGGAAAAAGAAGGGAAAAAAGAAAAAGGAGGAAAAAGAAGAAAAAATGAAGAAGAATCAGGGGAGAAGTGAAAGAAAGAGAAGATGAAGAAGACTAAAACCAAGACAAAAAGAGTAAAAAGAAGAATAAAAAGAAGATAAAGAAGAAGATGAAGATGAAGAAAAAGATAAAGAAAAAGATAAACTGAGAACTGAAAGGAGAAAGAAGCGGAGCAAGCAGCAGCCGTGCTGAGGAGCTCCACGTGCTCCCCGCGCCCAGGACCGACGCTGGCCCCGAGCACCCCGTGTCCCCGCGGGTCCCCCGAGCCCCGGCAGACCCCGTTTTCCCCTTGGTGTCCCCAAAGCGGCCGTCCCCGCGGGCTCACGTCCCCCTGCAGCCAGCGCCGCCAGGGAAGCGGCGTTCCGGCCGCCGAGAACAAATGACAACCACATTAAAAAACCACCTGGGTGCCGCCGCAGCCTTGAGCCGCCCCCCGGGCCGAGCTGCCAGCGCGGCTGCTGCACCAGCCCGAGCTGCTGCAAGGAGCGGAGAGCAAGAAAACAGCTGGGGTTTTGTTTCTTTTTTGTCTTTTTTTTTTCTTTTTCTTTTTTTTTTTTGCCCTTCGCTCCCACCGCGCGTTCGCCGGCGCTGCCAGCGGAGCAGCCGGCGCGGCTCGGAGCTCACACGCTGCTGCTGCCGCGGGGAAACCGCACGGGCCGGGCCGGGCACGCCAGGGTGGGGGCAAGACCCGAAACCGCGCTCGCCTCGCCTTTATTTTTAAATCCCCCCCGGCGCTACTCGAGCTCCGGCTCGGGCAGGACTCGGCTCCGCGGGGTTCGGTGGCTGCGGTTTGGGAGGTGCCCCTCACCGCCTCCCCCCCAAAAAACAAGAAGGACGGGTGGGCACCGCGGGTTTCGCCCTTTGAGGGTTTTGTTTCGGGGTTTGTCCCCGCGTGACGCCCTCGGTTCTGGGCTGGGGACGGCCGGAGGTGACACGGGGGACGCTGTCCCCAAAGATGGGGACGCAGGGATCGGGGAGGGGGTCCGGGGTGGGCACAGGTGGGGGGGAAAGGAGCTCAAAGCCCCCCAGGGAGTGGAGCCTCCCCCGCCCCTGGCAGACACGGGGGGGCTGCGGCTTCCTGAGCCTCCTCCTCCTCCTCCGGCGGCAGCGCGGGGACCGCAGGAGCCACCACGGCCGCGTGGGACATGTCCCAGCCCCCGCTGCGCAGCTGTGGGGCTGGGTGACATGGCGTGGTGGCACGGCAAGGCATGGCACGGCGACATGGCACAGTGCCACGCCACTGCACGGCACGGCGACATGGCACGGTGACACACCACTGCACGGCACGGTGACATGGCACAGTGACCCACCACTGCACGGCACAGCGACATGGCACGGTGACACACCACTGCACGGCACGGTGACATGGCACAGTGACCCACCACTGCACGGCACAGCGACATGGCACGGTGACACACCACTGCACGGCACGGTGACATGGCACAGTGACCCACCACTGCACGGCACAGCGACATGGCACGGTGACACACCACTGCACGGCACGGTGACATGGCACAGTGACCCACCACTGCACGGCACAGCGACATGGCACGGTGACACACCACTGCACGGCACGGTGACATGGCACAGTGACCCACCACTGCACGGCACAGCGACATGGCACGGTGACACACCACTGCACGGCACGGTGACATGGCACAGTGACCCACCACTGCACGGCACAGCGACATGGCACGGTGACACACCACTGCACGGCACGGTGACATGGCACAGTGACCCACCACTGCACGGCACAGCGACATGGCACGGTGACACACCACTGCACGGCACGGTGACATGGCACAGTGACCCACCACTGCACGGCACAGCGACATGGCACGGTGACACACCACTGCACGGCACGGTGACATGGCACAGTGACCCACCACTGCACGGCACAGCGACATGGCACGGTGACACACCACTGCACGGCACGGTGACATGGCACAGTGACCCACCACTGCACGGCACAGCGACATGGCACGGTGACACACCACTGCACGGCACGGTGACATGGCACAGTGACCCACCACTGCACGGCACAGCGACATGGCACGGTGACACACCACTGCACGGCACGGTGACATGGCACAGTGACCCACCACTGCACGGCACAGCGACATGGCACGGTGACACACCACTGCACGGCACGGTGACACAGAACGGTGACACACCAACACACAGCACGGTGACATGGAAGGCTGACACAGCAACACACGGCATGGTGACACAGAACGGTGACACACCAACACACAGCACGGTGACACGGCATGGTGACACACCAATGCATGGCACGGTTACACGGCATGGTGACACACCACTGTACAGCACGGTGACACAGAACGGTGACACATCAACGCATGGCACGGTGACACGGAATGGTGACACACCAATGCATGGCACGGTGACACGGAATGGTGACACACCAACACACAGCACGGTGACACAGAACGGTGACACACCAACGCACAGCACGGTGACACAGCGATGCAGGCCGTGGTGCCACAGCAGGGTGGCACAGCGAGGCCAGTGCCGGTGACACGGCGCGGCTGCGCTGCCTGGCGCGGGTGACGGGGCACAGCCAAATGTCACAGCGCAGCAGGACACGGTGACAAGTCACAACATGGCTGCGCCAGCCCCGCCGAGCTGCCAGCCGGGCGCTGTCCGCCCCGGAGAGCTGTCCCTGAGAACAAAGGGAACAGCCAGCCCCTGAGTTACCCCAAAATGCAAAGACAGGGCCTCTGTCACCCCAAATTGCAAAGACGGGACCTGTGTCACCTGAAAGGAAAGGGTCAGCCCCTGAGCATCCCCAAAATGCAGGGCCAGCCCCTGTGTCACCCCAAAAGCCAAACCCCGGCTCTGTGTCACCCCAAAATGCAGGGCCAGCCCCTGTGTCACCCCAAAAGCCAAACCCCGGCTCTGTGTCACCCCAAAATGCAGGGCCAGCCCCTGTGCCACGCCAAAATGCAAACCCCAGCCCTGTGTCACCCCAAATTGCAGAGCCAGCCCCGCCAGGGCAGGAATTCCCCGTGCCCGTCGCTGCCGGGGAGCCGGCGAGTCCTTGGGGGTTTCCGCCGAGATCCTGCCCTGCCCAGCCCCGAGGGGACCCAGGGGGGACAGGGACAGGCGTGGGACACCGGCAGGGAATTGTCTGGTCCGGGATGGTTGGGGTGGGGTGGCCCAGGACAGGGTGGGGTGGCCCAGGACAGCGCGGGATGGCACGGCACAGCAGGGGACGGCACGGCACAGCAGCAAAGGTGCCAGCAGGGTAAATCCCAGTGCCCGGTCAGGTTTGTCCCAGTGTCACCGTGTCCCCCTCCAGCCTCAACTCCTCCCGGGGCGGGGACTGCACCCCATCAGCCGCGGGGCTGCAGAGCCAACAGCGGGATGGGAACGTGTCCCCTGCCCTGCCGCGGAGCCCCCCCGAGCCTGGCAGTCCCTGCTTTGGGGTTCAGGCCCCCCTCGGGTCCCCTTTTGGGGCTCCCGTCCCCCCGGAGCCGCACGCTGGGGATTTTCCTGTGTCTCAGCAGCGCTGCAGCCCGGCCCTGCACGGCGAGCGCTGCAGGAGCAGCTCAGGGTCGGGGGAAACGGATGTTTTGTGGCTCTGAGTTCGACGCTCTGCACAGGCTGGGCTTGCCCTGAGCCCCCCCTTGCACAGAGCAAACCCCCCCTCAGCCCGCAGCCCCTCCGTGGTGGGGGATGGAGTTGTGGAAAAAAAAACCCAAAATCGCCTGGTTTCAGGCTGGGAGGTGAAAGCAGAGGTGCAGCAGGGCAGGGAGGACGGGATCTGTGGGGCCACCCCAATTTCCAGACCCTCAGCACCAGGTCCGGACACGGCAGGGAGGGCACTCCCCCAGCACCCAGCTGGGAAAGAGAGGAGAAAGGAAAAAAAAACAAACAAAAAACCCAAAAAAGCGGAATTTCAGCACATTCCCTCCAGGCCTGAAGGGCGGCGGGCAACAAACAACGCTCTGGGGTGCCCGCCACCCCCCGGGGCGACACTGGGGACGTGTCACCCCATCCGTGCCGGCGCTGGTTGGCTCGGAGCACCCCCGAGCGCAGCGGGGCCGGGCGCGGCCGTGCCAAACCAAGCGGCCCTAACGCGTTTAGACTTCCAACACATTCAGCAGGTCGGGCTCAGCATCGAAGTGACACCATCCGCCTCTCGGCCGAGCCAGCCCGGGGGCCAGGCTCGCCCGCAGCCCCGGCGCTGGGCAGAAAGGGACCCCCTGGGCGCGGGGATGGGGATGGGGCTGGGCAGGGGGGGCAGCGCGGCAGGATCCGCTGGGGGGGTTTTTTTCCAGCTGCTGAGGGCGCAGCGGGGGGATGCAGCCCTGTTTCCCCTTGGCACGGGGTTTTTGGGAGCCTCCTCGGGATGATCTGGTGGTGGCGGCTGAGCTCTGTGCCCGGCCCTGCCGTGATCCCGTTCCCAGCGTGCTCCCGTCGAGACCCCCAAAGTGCAGCCCGGGGGCTGGCTCTCCTCATCCTCATCCTCATCCTCATCCTCATCCTCATCCTCATCCTCATCCTCTTCCTCATCCTCATCCTCATCCTCATCCTCATCCTCATTACCCCGGTTTGGGGCTGAAGGATGGGTTTAGCGTTTTTGGGCTCCCCTTGCTCCAAGTCGTGGCGACTCCGTGGCCCCACAGGGTTTGTACGGCACCCAGACCCCCCAAACCGGGGGTTTGGCAGACCCCCCAAAAATCCCCCAGTCCTCTCCCAGCCCCGGGAACCTGCAAACCGGGGATTTGGCAGACCCCCCCCCAAAAAAATCCCCCAGTCCTCTCCCAGCCCCGGGAACCTGCAAACCGGGGGTTTGGCAGACCCCCCAAAAATCCCCCAGTCCTCTCCCAGCCCCGGGAACCTGCAGCCCAGGCCGGAGGCAGCACGGAGGGGACAGCGAGTGCCGGGCTGTGGCGTCACCAAGGGCGTTTTTGGCAGCCAGGACGCGACCAAATCGCTCCCCCTTCCCTGGTCACAGGTGGGGCAGCCGGGCTTTGCCTGCCCCACAGAGCAGGGGGGGTTCCCCACCCCAGAGAGGGGACAGGGAGGGGAGCGGGTGTCACCCACAGCAGCAGCTCCTCACCACTTGTTGCAGCGCCGAGCTCCGGATCCGGCCCGTGGGTTGGGGCCGGATTAAAGCTGCCTGGCAGCGGCAGCACCTCTGCCACCTTCCTGACACAGAGGGTCCGGACCCCCCTGTCCCTCCCTGATACAGGTGGGGACACCCCCGGACCCTTTTCTGCTTCTCACAAGCCTCAACTCCCCAAGGAAACAACACCACGGGACGTCCGGGATGCTTTGCCTCACGCTCCCCGGCTTTTCAAGAGGGGATGGGGGTCCTCTTTTGCGCCCCCAGCTCCACAAACACCTCCCATCCTTCCAACCCTTTGGGGAGACGAGGCAGGACCCCTCAGCCCCTCACTTTCCAGCCCCCCTGGCCTGTCGCACCCCCTCACTGCCGGTGTCCCCGTCCCCGCCATCCCCGCTGCCTGTGCGGGTCCGGGTGGCGCTGCCGGTCTCTGTCGCCGTGCCCCCGTCCCCGTTCCCCCGGTGCTCTCAGGTTCCCCTCGGTGTCCCCACCTCGTCCCCTCCGCTGCCTCACGCGTCCTGCGACAATCCCCTGTCCCTGGTCCCCGCCGATCCCCTGTCCCGGTCCGTCCCGGTGCGCTCCAGCCCATCCCAGTCCCCTCCAGTCCTCCCCAGTGCCCGGCCGCCCGGCTCCCCCCGGTGCTCCCGGCTCACCTGCCCTGCTTGGTGATGATCATCTCGGTCTGGTGCTTGTGGAACTTGGCCCAGAGCGGGTAATTGTTGAGCATCACCTGCACCTTCCCGGCCGCCCTGTACCCGGGCAGGGCACAGAGCGGGGGGCACAGCGGGCCGCCCCCGCCGCCGAAACCGCCCTCGGCGCCCGCGTACCCTTCCACCGGCGCGGCGGGAGGCGGCGGAGCCCGGTACGGCGGGCACGGCCCCAGGAACCGGCCGCCGAAGCCGCCGGGAGCGCCGTAAGGGAGCGGGGGTGCTCCCGGTTCCGGTCCCCCCCCATCACCGAAGAAAGCGGCGGCGGCGTCCCGGGGTCCCGGCGGCTCCTTGGCGAAGCTGGCGGCGGCGCTGAGCATGGGGGCGGCGGGCCGGGGGGCTCCGGTGCCCGGCTCCAGCGCGCCCATGGACGGGCGGGGGGCACCGGCCCCGCTCAGCCGCTCATGGGGGTCCCCGCCGGCGGCAGCCCCGGGACGCGGCGCCGGTCAGCGCTGCCCGCCTGGCCGGGTTCCCACCGCCCCCTCCATGCCCGGTGCTCCCCGGGGGGGTCCCCGAGAGGCAGCGGCGGCCCGGGGACAGCCAAGAAGGAGTTAGGGCAAAAAAAAAAACCAAGCCCGTAAAAAATACCCTAAAACACCCGGAAAACCCCCAAAAGAGCCGTAGGGGGAGGTGTCCCGTGCCCTGCCGGTGCCGCTGCCCTCACACGCCGCACCTGCCCATCCCCGGTGCCCCGCGCTTCTTATCCAAAGAAGCGGCTCCGCGCCGGGAGCTCCGCCCGGCCAGCCCTCCCCACCCCCGCGGGGGCGGCCCCAAAGCGGGGCGGGCCGGGGGCGGGGAGGGGACCACGCGGGGACCGCGACACGCGGGGAGAGAGCGACGGGACGGGGGACACGTGGAGGGGACGTGGGGCACAGGGGGGAGGAGATGGGGGACACGGGAGGAGCCGCGGGAGCGTGGGACAGTGGCCGGGTGGGGACAAGGGAGGGGACGGGGACGGAGGATGGAGTGACAAAGAGGGGCCACGCTCCTGTTTTGGGACTCTGGGGGGACACAGGGGAGGGATAATTCGGGTCCTGCCCTACTCTGGTGTCACTGCAGGGGTGACACTCCTGAGGGCTCGGCCCCCTCTGGTCCCCCCTCCCCGTCTGCTGTTTTGGGGTGGTCTGAGATGCCCGGGAAGCTCAGCCAAGCCGTGCCACCCCCCGTGCCCACCCCCGAGCCCACCCCGAGGCCAGGCCTTCCCGGCACCTGTCCTTGACCCCGTTGCGCCTGGGGAAGTCCCGCTGTCCCCTGGAGCCACCACCGAGGCATTTTTGGCTCTGCAGCGGCCGCTTCCCTTGGCAGATGCCCAGCTCGGCTCCCGTCAATACTTTCCATTCCCGGTGGGGCAGCGCCGCGGGAGGGTGCGGGTGGCTCGGTGACACCCCGCCGCTCCCACACCGCACGGAAGGACGGGTGACACTGCCGCTGTCCCCCCTGCTGGCAGCTGGGCTCCTTCCCGGCACCTGCGGGACTCCTTGGGAGCTGAGGAAGGAGGGGAAGGGGGAGCCGGGGGTCTGCACCAAACCCACACCTGAAGTCCCCTGGGATCCCCCCGTGGGGACAGTGGGAGCAGCTGGGGACACGGGACACGGATGGAGACAGGGACAAGCATGGGGACAGGAATAGGGACAGTGATAAGGATGGGGACAAGGGATGGAAACGGAGATGGGGACAGGGACAAGGGACAGGAATGGGGATAGGGACAGGGATTGGGATGAGGACAAGGGATGGGAACGGGGACAGGGATGGAGATGAGGACAAGGGACAGGAATGGGGATAGGGAGAGCGCTGGGGACAAGTGACAGGAATGGGAACGGGGACAGGATTGGAGATGGGAACACGGATGAGGATGGCAGGGGTGGAGATGGGGACACAGATAAGGATGGGGACAGGAATGAGGATGTGGCCCGCGATGGGGACGGGTCAGTCACAGCGACAGGGATGAGAAACGGGGACAGCCCTGCTTCTCCCCAGCACGGCCCAGCTGTGGGGCAGGAGGAAATGGGGAGTTAAGGATGCGAGGGGCGGCCGTGGGGGGTGGAGGACGGCAGGACGGGACCCCCGGGTCCCCCGGGGGGGCTCGGGGGTGTGCCGGGGTTGTGTATTGGCCCAGCAGACACAGCTTAGCAGCCATTCGGGCCGGCTTTTCAGCGGTGCCATTGTTCAGAGCGGTCCCGGCCTCCAATCTCTATGCAAAGCCCCCCCTGCTGACCCCCACCGCCCCCTCCCCACACTTTTCCGGCTTCCTGAGGTTGGCTGTGGGGACAACATCGTCCCGTTCAGCTGTCCCCACCCTCCCGGGGCACCCCCAGACCTCCAGGCCGCTGCCACCCCCTCCCAAGCCACCGAGCAGCTGACGCCCCATGCCGAGTTCCCTAGTGAGAAAAAGGAAGAAAACAAGGAAATTTCCAGAATTCTTTTTTTTCTAGGAGGGAAAATAAAGGCCGGAGGGGGGTGAAGGATGGGGGGAGCCGCTCATTAACGGGGGGAGAGCGAGTGCTGAGGCACGAGTGCTCCTGACGTCACCACGTGCTAATTCATTCCCGTTTTACCATCGCCGCCGAGGATAAATTCACAGGGACACCCCCCCCGCTGCGGGATCAGCCGCCGTGGCCACCCAGAGGGTGTCGGGCTCGCCAGTGTCCCCACCGTGCCCACAGCTGGGGACCTGCCACCGCCACCCCGTGTCCCCCTCGCCCTGGGGGTCCCGGTCCTGGATGGTGCCAACAGCGCCGGGGAGTGTGGCCCTGTCCTCAGGATGTCACGCCCTTGAGTCTCCCCCTGCCACGGTAAAGTGACACCAGGGACACTGGAAGGCTCCTGGGGAGACGGTTGTCACAAGTGTCCCCTGCAGGGAGGACTCGCGCAGGGCCGGGAGGGGCAGCAGGGACAGGAGCCGTGTCCTGACCGTCACCTTGAACAGCCACCAACTGTCCCGTGGGTGACAGGGATGCTCTGGGACATCCCGGACACCTCTGGGACACCGCGTCCTTTGGGATGGGACAGCCCCAGCGGCCTGAGCTGGGCCCTCCTCCAAGAGGGACCACCGGGGTTTGGGGTCCGACCCTCCCCACAGGCCCCCCCGCAGGGCCCTTCCTGCAGCGCAGGAGCTCCGGGACCTCCTCGGGCTTAAATCCGCAGCCCCGTGCCTCAGTTTCCCCTCTGCGGGTGGCTGATGCAACGCTCGCGTCGCACATCCGAGCGTCCCCGCGGGGGCCGGTGGTGGCCGAGGCCAGCACCGTGTGGCCGCCGTGCCCGGTCCCTCCTGGCCACCCGTGTGGCTTCCGGCACTCGCCAAACGCCCGCACCGAGGGGCCAGGAGGAAGTGGCTCGGGATACGCCCCGGGGCTGGGGACACACTTGTCACCACGGGCCACATCCCTTCCGAAGTGACACCGCCGAGCCCGTGTCCATGCCCGGCTGGATTCCTGGCATCCCAAACATCCTTGAGCCAACGCTGGCATCGCCCCGTTCCTCAGTTTCTCCCATCCCTGGGGTCTCCAGCACGGGATGGGGGTTGGACCCTTCGTGGGGGGATTGTCCCGGATGTCCCCTGTCACCTCTGGGGAATGTCACCGTCCTGCATGTCCCCGCTCCTGGGCATGATCCCGGCACCAAAACCCCGCAGAGGGACTGGCCAGAGGGTTGTACCTAGCCGGGGATGCAATTCTGAAGTCCTCAAAGTGTCCCCAAAGTGTTCCCAAAGTGTCCCCAAACCTCCACACGTCCCTCCAGCCCAGCCCTCAGGCAGGTTCTGCCTCCGCCGTGGAAGGACGCGGCAGGAATTTGGCTTCTGGGGACCGAGGGGAAACTTGGGGGTAATTTTCTTAGTCAGTGGCATCGTTCCTGTTTTCATTATTAAAATGAGCACCAGGGCACCGGGCACCCGCGGGGGCTAAATTTGGTCTCAGGGAAAACCAAAAATGCTGCCCCCACCCCTGAGGAATTTGCATCTCGCTGCTGCTCGAAGGCAGCGCGCTGACGGGCGGTTCATGGAGGCATGAATTGCAAACCGCAGGGCCCCCGGCCCGGCCCGGCCACCTGCCACCCACCCGGGGGACCCCCGGCCCGGGGCCGCATCCGCCGCCCACCTGCAGCCAGCGCCGGGTGGGAGGGACGGAGCCGCATCCCCGCTTCCCCCCGCTCCGTACCCCGGAGCAGAGCGGCGCTGGCAGCCTTCCCAACTCCCCCCCGAGTTCCCACCTCGCAGAGCCCCCTCCTGTCCCACAGTCAGGCCACCCCAAGCGCTTTGTCCCCCCCGCAAAACCCGGCCGGATCCCCCCGCCACCGACAGCATCCTCTGAGCCGCGGCGCGCTGGGGAAATCGAGTCACGGGCGGGGACGAGTGGGCAACAGGCAGAGCCGGCGGTGGGGTTGGGGGGGCTGAGCTCCCCCCGTGGAGGGTCCCAGCCGCAGTTCCCCCCACACCGCGGCTCCTCCTGCTGCACCCCGGCGTTGTCACCCTCCTCTTCCTGCCCCAAACCGCCCTGCGCTGGCGGGCGGGCGCTGCGCCCCACCCCGGGCAGCCCCGCTTGGGGGGAGCCCCAGGGGGGGCCGGAGGGAAGGAGGGGAGCGGGGGGGTCGTGGCGAGCCTCCTTGAGGGCTCTCGAGCCGCTGCCCAACTCCTGAGCAGCGCTGGGAGGATGCTCAGCCCCGCCTGACCTCGCGGGAAAAGGGGCACCCAAGGGTGACAGGGGTGGGCGTCCCTTCCCCAGCGCCACCAGGGCCAGGCCTGGGCCAGCCGGGGGGTGACAATTCGGTGGCAGCTCCGCGGGCGGGACGGGGGGAGGATGGGTCAGCGGCCCGGGGGGGGCGAGCAGACGGCTCCTTAATCTCGGGGAAGGAAGCGGCTCTGGTTACGGAGCTGCCCTCGGTGTAAAAGGAGAGCGACAGGAAGAAAAGTCATTAACATCGTTCCAGCCGCTGCCATCCAAAACCCTCCTGCTGCCGAGCCCCGCGCCGCCGGCACCGCTGTCCCCCGTGCCCCCCGCGCCCCCCG
>WAAE01007627.1:0-84421 GCA_013400495.1 Nicator chloris
TGTTTTCATTAAAAACAAAACAACCAAAAAAAGAAACCCCGCCCAAAACCCCACAACAAAAAGGATCAAAGCAAAAAAGGTTTTCTTCACCTATTTTGGGTACATCCTTTTCCAACACATTCTCATTTTTCTGTCTCCACTGGATTGTTGCCAGTAATGCAGCTGGCACGGTTGCTCTTAGCATTGAGCTGAAGAAGTACTTCTCTGTTGGATCTTAAATATACTGTTTTCTTTGCTGCAATTTTTTTTTTGGTTGGGTTTTGTTGTTGTTGTTTAATTATTATTGATGGTAACTTGAAGAATTATTTCCTCTGTGAAACGGCCAGCACTTAAAAAACTTAAGCTATTACAGATCTAAGCATTAATAAAAACAAAGCAATTTAAAAGATGTGTACACCCATACATTCTACACTCAAGCAAAATAAAAAGCAACACTTTATGCAGAAAAGCCCACATATTTCACAGATCAGCACATTGCTATTCCTATGCAAAATATTTATAGACAACTCACTGAGTTTTAAATTCAGCTCAATATGGATTAGAGAAAAACTAAAGAAGTTTGAATGAATCAATAAGTTTCTCATTAATACTAGCCTTAGAGTGAGAATGTTTTTTATTAATACAAAACACCATGCTTTTTCTACAAATGAACCTGTCATATCATTTTGTCTTTTGTACTTCTTTCTGCTCAGTAATTATTGATTCATCAACATGGAAATTCTATGGATTTTCTATATAATACCAACCAGTTTTCTCATGTAGGGGTGGCTGGTTATTTTAAAACAAGCTAATATTGTAAAACACTACAAAATATGTCTAAATTGTGCAAATGGGAATAGGTTTCACTTGTCTATGGGTTTGATAGACCTCACCTTCTGTGACTGGAGGTGGGGGTTTGTGTAGGTAGTGTGATTTTATTGGAATTGCACGGGTGAGTGTTACTTTGGGTTTCTAAGCTCAGAGAGGTAACTGCAAGCATTGCCGATTTCAGGGATAAAGAAAAAAGGTGGTTCAGCTGCAATCTGTCTGAGTTACAAGGGAGACTGTTCCAAATGTGCAGCTCCACTGTTCTGCTGGGCCCAAGCCCAGTGCAAAATCAGGAGAGAGAAGAGGAAATCACTGGTCTTGTCCTGCAAGGATCTTCATCTCAGGGGCCCATTTGAAATCACTTTTACACTGATAGGGCTGAGCAGTTTTGCATCCAGTACACATCTAAACCCTACATCTGATACTTCTATTACAGCACCTCTGCTTTAGTTATTTGTCCTTGGTGAATTCCAGGGAAGCAGGAGATGTGTTTGGCATTGGGAATCCTGCATGTTGGCCTGTGCTGTTCTACTGTGAGCACTTGTGAGATTCACTGATTCAAGGAGTCAGCAAAAATCCTTGACAAGTTACAGAAATAAGTCATGTGCATGTCATTCTGGAAGACACTGTAAATAAATTATAAAAGAGATTAACAACAACCAGATCACATGGGACCTATTCAACTCCTGACACATAAAAGCAGAGGAGCTGAATCTCAGGCTGTGCCCAAGTCAAGAATATGAATTCTCCTGTAAGGCCTAAAGCCAAAGAGGTTTTTAGTGTTCATGCTTAGGCACTTGCTTATATCTTCAAAAATATCTTCTAGAGAGCTCCAAGAGTTATGTGCAGTCATCTTCCTTGCAAGTGCCCACAGTATGGTGGGAAATAGGTCACAAAAACCAGGGAGTGCTTGAATATCCCCGAGAGAAGTTTTCCAGAGGGACTGCTGAGTTTATGACAAAAACTTACTCCTGAGGAAAACAATCAGCAGGGAAAATGGGGTACATCTTGTTGTGTTGTCTCTGGGCAAAGGAGTGTAGGGAACCTTTTCACACCTGTTAGAGATCTGGGTTTGTGGCATGCTTTTGAAAACCAAATTGTTTTATAGCTATGCTCTTATCAGACATCTGCAGCTTCTTGCCAGCCAGGCACAGCGAGCTGTGGGATGAATGATGCTTTAACCACAGGAGTAACCTGTGCCTGTTGTTACTCCCCCTTCGAGGGCTGGGAGGGGGAAACTGAGGCAGGACGAGGGCAGAGCTGAGAGCTCAGGGCTGTCACTGTCTGGAACCAAGCTGAGTCTTTTTGTTTGCTTGGTCACATATCTGCCAGATGTTAATCTGTGCTGCACCAGAGGTTCCAGAAATATTTGTGGAAGACAAGAACTTGAAAGTCCCTGTTTCTATGTATAATTTAGGCAGTGAATTTAGGTATCACATTGAAAGGCTAAAATCACACATAATGGGGGAAAATATGTGTGCTGTGTACACAGCTGAATGTATGTTGTCTAAGTAATTCACATGAATATTAGAAAAACTGACAAATTTGAAAGTGACTTAACTATTATTTCCATAGATCTTTCTCCTGTTGAAGAAGACATAAATGGAAATATCTCCTTATACAGTTTTGAACATAACAATCATTACCTAGAAAAGAAATCTCTTAATTAATGTGTCCATTTGTCATTATGTTATCAATGATAATCACCTAATGAATGAATGTACTGATCCAGCAGTTCTATTAGGAGCTGCTTTGGATGCCTAGGCCTCTCTAATTGCTACCTATGCAAATGTGTAGCTCTGGTAAATTGCTAAAGACAGGTTGATGTAAACACAGTGTTTGAATTTAGAAGGAGTGACAGACCTAATAAATGAAAATAATCAGAATAGATCTATTTGACAAAGGCAGTAATTATTCATTTGAATACCAATTAGTTCTGAGTAGGTAGGTTTATTCCAGCTCTTTCCTTGGACTTGAGAATGCCCGCATTCTTTATCCAAACTCTCCAGAAATATAAAGGCAAAAATTCATTTTGCAAAACCAACATAGTGCCTGGCACTTGCCTTTTCGGTATTTCTATTTACTGCCAAGCTGCAAATCCATCTGCTCAAAATAGACAAATTGTTACCGCATTGTTGAATTTAAGTAATAAAATCTATCAGAGAGCAACTTCTGTAGGTGGGGGGCATCGAGCCAAGCAGGACAGTGTAACACACTGAGGGAAAAACTGCTCAGAGGGCTTCTGAAGGTGTATTGACAATGCACCTGCTTTTCTCACAGCAGTTTGTCTCACATTTGGAACGACTGCCTTTAACGGTATTCTCATTACTGTGGAGGCTTCTGATCTTCTTTTGTGAGTGACACACCATCAATCAATCAATCAATCAATCAGCTATTTTTAATTGGAACAAAACACCCTGTTTCCCCTCATATTTCCTCCAGGATTACCATGGGGATGAAGTTAAATTGATTGAAATGGAACTTCGTGATTTTTTATCAGCTCTGAAGTGCAAATAGGTGTCTGTACCTTCCGTAACCAAGCATTAGCTGAGCAAATACGAATTTGCATGACTTGGAAAGTTGGAATGTGGGTTGATTGAAAAGCCTGATGTTGCAGAAGCAAAACTTGTTAAAATAAACTCTCAAGGTTATTTTTTATTCTAACAATTCAAAAATATGAAATTAAGTCAATAAAAACATGTATCTCATTAGCCTCAGAGAAAATATTTTCCTTCCTGCTTTTAAATATATATATGAAAAAAAGATTTAATTCAAAAATTCAAAGAAGTTCAATATTTTCATTTTTCTTCTGGAATGTATTTTATGTGAGACAATTCTTTGGTCTAAAATCTATAACATCTATTAATTTTTAGGACAAATAAACACTAAAAGAGGTAGAGTGGTGCAACTCTGTCTCTGCAAAACTTGGTGTCTTTTCTGCCTTGACAATATGTTTGGATTAGGTACAAGTAGAATTTTTCATTCTTTTTCTTGGGTGTAATAGCTTGTGCCCTACTGACAGTGCCTCATTTATTTTACTGTTGGAGTAGTTAATGGTGAGAAGAACATGGATGTTGGAAATAAACACCCTTCAAGGATTTTTTTTTTTCTCCTAAACACTTAAAGTTTAGGATAAGATTTTTGAAACTTGGCACTGTTGTTTTCAGGTGCTTTATTTTAGGTAAGGATATGAGGCATAGCCTTACTAAAAGGAAGAGATCATTTATGATTTAACAAAGATCAGCTGCATGAAAGACAGCAAGATGTGGATTCTCTCAAGTTGTCTTATTGCAGGTTAGTGAAAGGATTGTTGAAGAATTGGCAAAGGGGGAGAAGATGGGTTTATGACGTGTGGGGGCTTTAGTAGGCCATGAGAAATGTTAAAAATGATTTCAGGTAATGAGTCTCTTGAAAGCAGATTTGCAACAGCTGGGCAGATCTGAGAATTTTCAGGGAAATTATGATGAGCCTGAAAGGAATCTCTTTGCTGATTTGCATCTGGCTTTGATGTTTTACATCCTAGCAGAAATTGCAAGTTCAGTTCAGCAAAACCTCTGTTATTTGCCTTTTTTTGCATGTTGCTGATGTTCTCTTTTGCAAAGTGGGCAAAATTCAGGAGGAATTTGTTGCAAATGAATCAAATATGTCTTTTCTTCTTAACAAGAAGTGTGTTTTTGGAATATCTAAAGTCTGGAAAAGCCACACTGAGCTCAAACTCTTTGTACTCTCAAACACTCGATTCCACACACCAGAAACATCAATTATGTCACTTAAAATCTGAGGATTTTTATGCAATGCTCAGACAAAAAAAACCACACCCAAAACTACCGTAAGTAGTGCAGTGAAAAAGGTACTGGTTAAGTCCAGTGAGTAAATAAGAATCGCATACTCATAAAACTTGGGTTTGCTTTGTTTTGTTTTGTTTTGTTTTTTTCCCTAGGGTTAGGATTTAAAACTGTTATGGAGAACTCTGGGCTGTCAGGTGTACAAATACACCTGCTAACTAAAGCATTTTTCTTCATGAAAGAAAGAGTTAAGCCACTGGAGCTTGGGTACTGGTTAAAAAAAAGCCTTTCTTATATTTTAAGGAAATGTCATGAAGGGAATGGATCTTATTTGGACACAAATGCCAAGACTACATAGGAAACCTTTTAATTTTTTGGAAGGCTGGTTTAGAACACGGTATGTGTGTTAGGTTAATTAGGTGAAACCTGTGTAACAATGAATGTTTGTTCTCTCTAAACACTGTCACAAGAAAACCACTCAGAGATTTGTTCAACAAAGCTCAAGATTTGCTGCTTGTAGAAAGAGTACACCTCAGAGCAGTTGCATTCAATTTTTTCAGTTCAGGTTCCTTTATTTTTTTTTCTTTTTGCAGTTCCTATAAGGAACACTACCTAAGGAATTTAAATCTGACAGCATGTCATTTAGATCTTGCAAACTGGCAGGACAGCCTATACTCTGACTTAAATTTTATTTCACAAACTCATTAAGAACTAAAATAAACAAACATGACAGGAGAGAAGGATTTGCAGATGACTGTGGCTGCATAAATGTCCTTTAGCCCTTGCTGGCCTCCTGCCCTGCCTGCCAAGCCCTGCTTTGACCTGATGCTGCTGCTCCCAGCACCAGCTGGGGTAACCAAAATGTCAGCAGGAATTGAGTGACCAGTCCCACAGCACCCTCGTTGTCCTAGTTCAGTTGAGAGGAATGACAAGATTTGTCTTGACAAACAAGCAGTGGGTCTGCTGGTAGAAAAAACTAGCACTGAGAGATAAAAGAAACAATGGAAGGATTCCACTGATGGATGAATAGAAAAGATATTTGCCTTTACAAACAAACCGTAGGTTTGTTGCTAAATGAAATTGGATATTGAAAGATGAAAGAAACAATGGGAAAACCCCATAAATCCCATAGGAACTAAAAATTAGGGGAGGTTATACATTAAAAGAGGAATCTTAGGTATCAGGCATTCCGGGAAGTCTGAACCTCTCAAGTACCTCAGCCAATAGGGAAAGAGAGAGGGAAATACACCTGGGAAATTGGGATAAAAAGGAGGCTGTGTCCTCCGAAAATTGGAGAGACCCCTGGGGAAATGCCCCATGGCCTCTCCCTCTATTCGAATAAAGTAAAAGGACTCCTCTGCCTCCTTTTTGGACATAAACCTCTGGTGGTTTTGGATTAATTTTCCTAAAACCATCCTTCGTGTCTATCCAAAAGCCCCTGACCAACAGACTGCAGCCTACTACCTTTGGATAATGTTTATGTGTAGCAAAGAGGCCGTTTTGGGGAAATGGAAAAGGAAAAGATAAATAAATGAGATTTTTTTGATAGGTGGAAGCTCAATGTACCCAGAATGAGACTGTAAAGAGATACCACAGTCTCATTAAGCAGATGATTTTCTAAGACACCAAACATACTTTTTAAGCCCAAGCCAGGTTCAGGAGAGCTAATGACAGTCACCACTGACAAATACAGGGTTTTGTCCTCATCACCCTGGGTGCAGGGGGTCTCAGTGCTGTCTTTAATTTTCTGTGCCAGGGAGCAGTTTTCCTGTCAGTAACAGCGTTCAGCTGGACGTTCACTTTGTGCTTGCCGGCTTTTTCTCTCTAGGAGTTAGCACTCCAGTCAGGAGAGGCTCCTCTAAATAATAAAATGCAACCCCAGACGCTCTCCTTTGTAGAAACACTTTGCACCTGATTCCGTTTCCACAGTCATTGCTGATTATATGATTTGTATGTCAAAGCGAGGGACATTTGAGAGCGCTGGCCCTCCTGAGGGCACACAAAGGAGAGACATGAACAAAACCAACACCAACTATGAAATCTCTTGTTGTTAAGAATTGTTTGGGTACCCTAAAAACTGTTTTTCCTTGCGTTGTCTCCCAGCAGAGACCAGTCCTTCAGCTCTTAGCACTTACAAGTATCTCATGGGTTAAAATCAACCACTTCTTTCTGTTTCAAATTTATTTTGCTTATCTATTTATTTCCATCACAATTGCTTTGCTCTCTCTAACTTCTCTTACCTAAACTCAAACCTGTATAGACAAAGGTAGGAAATAAAATAAACTTGTTAATAAACAGACAATGTTTTAATTAAAGAGTTCAAAAAAGTTGGATTCCAGTGAGTCTCAGCTCCAGCATTTCTGCATGTTAACTACACTAAATTGTCTTCTTTTAGATTTTCTGTGAAACTCCAAAGAACAGAATTAAAAGAAGAACTTCTAAGAGATTTTATCCTTGAAATATTAATTATTAATGACACATTAAAATTCCTATGCTTTCTATTAAAATTACTTTAATCATCAAGACAGCAGAAGAAAGAAGTGCTTCCATAGTTGAAGATATTATACAGGTGGCTGTTTCAAATAAATCTGGAGATTTCTAAGAGATAGATATAGGAGATATAAGAAATATCTTTTGACAATATATTCATTTCCTCTACGAGTGGAAATTAATGGAAATTTGTTTACATGGCTGATGTTGTCCTTGCACACCACAGTGTTGAACTGTTGAGGTGGTGAAAGTGAAATTTATCCATTAAGCTGCCACTACAGGCTTCATCTGCTGGGGTTAGGAAGAAAGGAGGGTTAATTAATGTCTGTATGCCCATGGCTTTCACTTTCAATTACTCCTTCAAATTCTATCTATTTTTTTTCTTTTTTTTCTGAGAACCAGTCTTTAAAAAAAAAATCACGTCTGATACGTTCATTCCTGCAAGATGGTTAGTGCCTTCATTTCTCATCAAAGTCATTGCAAAATGAATGAATGCAACAGATTAAGAAATTGAATCTTAAATTATTCATTCATTATTCAGAGGACTGGGAATCTCTGAAGTAGCCAGGATGATTCACAAGGGAAAGAATGCAGGATACTGTGGGAATTACTCCAATTTTGGACAAGAACTTCAAGTGACAAGGTCAAATCACCAACAAACTGAGCAACCTTGAGAACTGCAAGAAAAGTGTGTCAGAATATATGGTTGAAATAAAGCTGTAGATAAATACAGTTTAGTGCGTAGTTAAATTGCAAAGTTTGGGGAATTCCTTTTGGTAGTTAAAACTGAACAAATTAATTGAAAGTTAGTTGGAGATGGAATTAGTACATTTACAAGGTTAATCTCTGTTGTTCAGTATCTTTTGGCAGCTGTAAAATAAAGCCAACACAACATTTATTTATGAACAGCTTAGGGAATGGAATTTTTTAGTTGGAATAATCATATAAAGGCAGATGGGAGTACAGAAGGTTAAATAAAAAAATAATTTTGTAGATGGAGTCATTGAGGACAAAAATAAACTGAATGCATCTTCAAAAGGATGTTTTAATTATGGAGATCCATGATTGGAGAAGGTACATAATATTGGGTTAATCTGATAAAATTTGGTGTCTACTTAATGAAATTCTTCCTTCTTCTGTCTTGAAAGAGGGAGAACTCTTTGCAACCCAGATTGTAGGAGGAGGTTTTTATCATCATCTCATTCAAAGGTCTCCAACCCTTAGAATCATTTCAGGTTATTTCTCTTAAGGACTTCTGTATGTTTGTGTGTGTATCCAGTTGTAATTCCATGGGTGTCTACAACCCTGATCCAAACTTCATGGTCAAGCTTCAGGTTTTTGAGTCAGGACATGTTTCAGAAGTCTGTGAATGTAAATCATTCTTTTCTGCAAGGTTTTCTTCTGATGTGGAGGAGAAAAAAAAAGTTTGGGTCCTTAATATAGAAAATTACCTACCTTGTGAATCTTAAACAGAGAAAAACTCATTAAAAAAAAAACAAACAAACCCAAACCAAACAAACCAGACTTTGATAGTAAATGATTCACCATGCTTGGAAAAGTAAAATTAATATCTTTAAGATGAAGTTTTTACAATGAATTTAGAGAATTTCATGCTACTTTTAGCATCACCCAGACCTGTAATTTTCATTGGAAAATAAATATTTCTTCATAGAAAAATTATTTATGGCACTGAATGCAAATAAAGTAGTGGCAATTTAACATATCTACTGAAATAATTATTTAAAAAATACAAACAGTTCCCAGTTACACAGGTAATTCTTGCACTAAAAAGTGCAAGACAAGAAAAAAGGTAGCTATTTTTCATAAGGGAGAAGAAGAATGAGTTAAAGCATAAAGGTTAACTTGATTGACCTATCTTTCCTGGAAATATGCTGAAATTCATGGTTCAACAAAATATTTGTTTGCATCCGGAAGACAAGGAGAAGATAAGAACCCATATTCATTTATCAAGAAAAGAAGTGACTTGAGACTTACTTAATTTCATTCTAAGACAGAGTCATAATTCATTGGAAAAGGGAGAAGAAATAGATGTCAGAAACCTGATAAAGTTTTCGACATTTTCTCTGATGCCATTCTTATCCACAACACAGGGAAACATAAATAAACCAGGAAAAATGTAAGTTCTGTGTGAATGTATTTAGAATTCCAGAAGGAGATAATCATTGAGGTTTGCTGTCAAAACAGAGGCAGGCCCAAAATGAGATTCAACAGATTTCATGATGGCTTAAAATTCTCAAGAGTGACTTGAGTAAGAGAATATGGAACATGAAATTTGTAGGTGACATGTAACTAGGGATGCTTCAAACACAGTGGAGAACACAATTCACATTCAGGATGACTTGGCTGAGGTAGAGGAAGGCACCAAAAGTGCACAGTACAATAAGAGCAAGCTAGAAATCCTAGGAAACAATTACCTGTGAAAATATATTGGAAAATGCCAATTGTGCAGGAAAAAAGTGCACAATTATCAGGTGAACACACATTAACAACACTGTGTTCTTGCAACAACAGACAATATAATGATGTACATAACTGGGCCCACCTATGCAAGGCATGAAAAATAATCCTTTTGCTCCATTTATTTCTACATCCTTAACCTCAGCTGGAGTTCAGTGTCCACCTTCCTGGAAAGATGTGGAGTTGGGGTTGTTCCAGCTGAAAGCAGGACCAGTTTTCCTCTCCTTCCTCCTTTTTTAACCTTTTGTTCTCTAACTTTTGTTATTTTATGCCCCTGGTCTACTACTTAATCATGGCCATGCTTGTTTCTTTGGCTACTCCAGCCCCCAAATCTGCTGGGTGACAGCACAGAGCAGTTCCTAAAATCACAGAATTGTGATTCCTGCCTGATCCTTGCTCGATGCTTTCTCTGATCAGCTTCAGAAGCAGGTGATGTTTGAGCACTTGCAGCCAAGGGGTCTCTCCTCCACACTGAGCAGCCAGAGCTCTTCCCTGGCCTTTAATGTATGTTAGAATATAGGCCTTAATAATTGAGTAGCCTTTCAGTGGCAATATTTACAGAGAAAAGCCTAGGAACACAACACAAGCAGACTTATCTCCCTTTAAATAGCTTCACAGATGGAAACTTACATGAGAAGTGTTTAACTGGGCAGAAAAATCATCCTTTCCTAACTGGCAAATTAGTGTCACTTGTTAATCCTGGTCACAACTTGTTTAATTGAGTCTTATTTCATTGATTAATGCTAAATGAGAATTAACTATTTCTGACAGCCCAGCAGCACCCTCAGTGTCGTGCCCCTGTCTCACTGCATTTGTTTCATCTCCTGAGGGCTGTTGTCAGGCAGGTGAGAGCCTCTGAGTGCCCAGCTGTGAGAGCACAGCTCCCGAGCTGCTGCTAGCTCCATCATCCCACATCCATCCAGAGCCCTGCAGAGGCAGCTGCCGCCTCACACCAGCACCTCCAGACTTGGAAAACTTGGAAAACTCAATAACTAACCAGATGGAGATCTCTCACATCACTGACAACCATTTCACTTCTGTTGCAGCTGCCTTTGTTCCTTGTCAAACTCATGCTCAACTTTGCTATTGTTATTATTATTAGTAGTAATTTATATATTTTCTGGAAAAGACAGTTTTCACGTTATTGACAAGGAATTTTGCCTCTGTATTTGTTCGAATGTTTCTCCTGACACTAGCAAGACTTTCCTCAGTTTGTCATTCAGCATATAGTAATTTCCTCATATTCTGAGTTTCTTGAAATGGGTTGAAATCTAAAAATATTTCTGACAGAAGCAGTTACAGCAGACATCTTAATTATTATGTTTCCAAGGGGATGACAGCCAATGTAAGGAAAGCTGATGTGTATCCCTGCAGCTGTGTGCTTTTCATACTGGAACTTGAGGCTATTATAAATTACCTGGGAGTGAGACAGCCATGAACACCTTACATCACATTCATACCTGGTGCCATGTTGTGTGGTAGGGGGGCTCACCCTCCTCACCCTTTCCATTCTCGTTTTGTTTCTGTGCTGTTGAACTTATTGATGATCACAGATATCTCATGTAGATACCCAAACATGATAAAAGCAGCTGTTCTGCACCTAGATCTCCTACAGTGACTGCAGGGCTCAGAGACAGGAGCATTTTGTCTTAGGCTGCAATGGCAGAGGTAACCAGCAGTGTGTGCTCTATCACCAGCTGTTAAACAAGCTGGGGCAGTGTGCTGTATCTCTTCCACCACCCATTCTCCCTCCATGGGGAGATCTTCTGGTCATGGGCCATTAAGGCTCACTGAATGACTAAGAAAATTCCATCATCCCATGGGGAGATGCTCCACCCAGTGGGAGGAGCCCAGCATTCCCACCTGGATCAAACCCGAGATTCAGAACTCCAGCACAGCCTGTTTGCACGGCATTCCCAGAGGAAGACTGGACCCATCTCAGCACCACTGGACCTTCAGAGGAAACTACACCCTTCTACAGGATCCTCTCTGCTCCAACAGAACCACATCTGTCACTGCAGGAGGGCTGGATTGGGCTGACCCCAACACCCTGCCCAACAGGGAGTCAGGTTGTGTTCTGACTCTGTCAGTATTTTCTTTTTGTTTGGTTGGTTTTTGGTACTACTGCATTTTTATTTTAATTTTCCTAGGGAAGAACTGTTATTCCTGTTCCCATCTCTTTCCTGAGAGTGCCTTAATTTCAAAATTATAATAATTTGGAGGAAGGAGGTTTACGTTCTCCATCCCAAGGGAGGTTCCTGCCTTCCTTAGCAGACACCTGTCTTTCTAAACCAGGACACAGTTGTTTAAAAAAATGTCACCTGTTTTCCTTGATAACCACCGTTTGATTTTGAGGCACTGCTGATTTTACCTGTTGCCAAATTCTTTTCATCTGTCAGGGCATGGGAGTGCTGCATCTGCTGCCTCCTGGTTACATGGAAGAGGAGGAGTTCCTCACACACCACACTGTGCAGCTTATAGGACAAAAAACATAAAGAGGGAAGTAAGTTTAAATACAGACCCTGCTGATCAGGTGTCCTGTTGTATTACACAGAGATCTAATTGTTCAACCAGTTCAGAAGACATTGATTCTTCAGGGAATGTATGACAGGAAAAGCAAAAAGGAAAATATTTTATGGTTTAATATTATGTGTTGGGATTATTCTGCTAATCCTAAACTCCTCCTGAAAGAGGGAAAAATAGCTAAAAGGGGCAAACAGGTCAATGCTAAAATGGGCTTCTTATATTGTCAATGAAAATAGAGTGATCTCTATATAACTTTGAATAAATTTATTACTAGAGAAAGGATGATAAGAAAAAATTGCTATATTGTATTTTATATAAAGACTTCTCTGCAATTTTGAGCAGCAAGCAGTTGTCAACAGCAACTGAAACATCACAACTGTAAAACAAATACTGACAGTCAGTAATTTGCAACTAAGATATATTGATGTCTGATTCTCTCCAACTGTTAAAGACTAACTTACACTTGGCACTCAATTCCCTGATGTTTCCATCAACACTGCCTTCCATGAGCTTCCTGAAGCCCGCTTGCCTGAATATTCAATAACGTATTAAGTTTGTGTACTGAGTTTTTGAGTGCATGAGCTGTTAGGTTCCTTTTAGTCCTAAAAAGAAGTGGCGTGATGGGCACACATTTAATTTTAGCTGTCCCTGTAAGGATCTGCAGACCAGCAGTAGGAAAAATTTCAAAGGAAAATATGCGAGTTGATAACAGCATAGAGATACTCATCACCACCCCTGAAATCTCCCCTCTGCCAAGAAACCCCGAGTTTTTTTTGTAGATGCAAGTTCTAGTGTCATGAACTTGAGAAAAATTAAATACCAAAATGTTCAGATGTGTTAAGGGTTACCCTAGGACACAGGGGCAGGATCCCATGGAGCTGAAACTTCCCCTGAAATATCGGAGAGAGAGCTTAGCCCACAAATGAAATAGCTTTTCCGAACTACAAATGGGTAATTAGACTTAATGAATAACCCTGTTTCCAGTAATGTCTAAAGACACTGTCATTTCCTCTGTAATGTCAGGTTTAATATTTCCAGAGCCAGAAGGTTTTCAAAGTATTTTAAGCTTGCTTTTGCTAAGATATGTTTTATTAAACAGAAAACCTTACGTTACTGGTGTTCCCAAGGCATTGGTAATTTCCATCATCATGTTGTCCATCATATTTCACTGTCTCCAAAGTACCCTGACAGTCTCTCCGTAGACCTTAGACCCTTCTCTAATGTCATTGAGTGGTAAACTAGAATTCCATAGAGAAAACCAGGCAGGAAATACGTTTCAAGAAAATATTAAGAGCTATAATTTCTATACAGCCAGATCCCATGAGCTGCAGCTGGAGTTTATAGAGGGCATGAAGTTTGAGGTAGACTTAGGCAGAAGAACCATTGTGGTTTCTGCAAACCTGGTTTTCTGGATCTCAGTGCATTGCTTTTGAGTGAGAACCATGTTAGGAGGGCGTGTCTGGCTGATATGGCTGTAAATAAGAATGAACTGATTGTCAATGTCATGGGACAACCCTCTGGTTTTGACAGGACAGCTGCAGTTACTTGTGCTGACAAAGCTGGGGAATAAGTGAGCAAGATTTTGGGAAGCTTCAGAAAGATTCATCTGGGTGTTACTGCAGATTGCCTCCAGAGAGTGCTCAACCTGCCCTGACAGATGTTGAGCAAATATTTAACTCGTGTTATATATTTAATGTGTTGTTACATATATTCATTTAATCTTACCTTACCTGACCTTGCAGTGTTGACTGTGACTGTACCCTGCACAGAAAGGCGAGGCTGGGGAAAGGAACGTGAAGCTGCATAAAAGAATAATTCATTGTACTTCTGTCTGGATAAAGGCATAATGAGACTTTATAGGAACTCACATACGCATGAAACAAAATGTCTTTAGGGTGCCAACATTAATCTTTATTGTTCATTTTCACCAACCATGAGAAAATCCTCTGTGGACAATTATAACCACACATATAACACAACATGTTCTGGCTTCTCTGTTGAGTATAATTCCTTTTATTTAGTTAAATTTTAGTGGATTCATTCATGAAGAGGCATTTGCTGCCTTCCCGCAGCAGATGAGAGCTCAGAGACTGAGAATAAACCTGTCTGCATTGAAGAATGGCTTGAGTAAGAGAAAGAAAGGAATTATATCTCTGATCCCAACTGACAGATTTTTTATCTGCCTTTTCAATTTAAGGTTTCTGACCCGGTGATCTCATTAGCTCTGTGGATTATTTCTATATATCTAGGACAGTGAATAAATTAAGAGTTTTTTCCCCCCATATTTTGACAGGATTTATTGATTTGGGAGAGATTCCGTGTACTTCCACAAGCACTAGTGGAACACCAGCAAAAAATGTCATAATAGAAGAAAAGTGTCAAAGTTACCCATGCATTTGTCACCTGGAAAATGAATTACTGAGCAGGGTACAGGTTAAGGAATTTCTAAGAGGTATTTTTTGCACAAACCCACAGCAGATGATGCTGTAAGCAGCATTGATTTCATAGGGAATGGTACAGCTTCACTCCACTCAAAAATCAATGGACAGGTAGTGCCACTTTTGAAGCCAGAAGAACTGTGTAATGTTAAATGCTTTAAATTTTGATTTCTATGGGGAAAGAGAGTTTCCCTCAGGTGTCTGCCTCGTGCTGGAGAGCTCACTCTGAGACTCCTTACATGGGCAGGCCAGGGAATCCTGTTGGAAGAGAAGACAATACTTTGAAGGTCCTTCTTAGTGTGGCTTCTTGAATGGAATTTGATGAGTTATCATCTGTAATTATCACATATCACCTGGCTGGGTCCTCATATGGATGGGAGAGTCAGGTGAGGGGCAGGGACAGATTTCCTGGCTGTGCTGGAATGAACAGCAGCAGTGGCAGTTTAGGGAGTGTGTAGGTTTGAAAACAGCGATGTTGTCGTGTTGGTGGGCTTGTTGGGGCAGAAGGGGCTGGACTCTGCTGCACATTCAGATGGCTCTGCTGGGATTCCACCACAGGCAACATCCTTTAGCTTTTCTCCACATTGGTACCCAGCTACAAACTGGAGATAACAGCCAATTTTCCCCATTTCTGTTGTAGGGCTGTTAAGAAAGAAAATCTATTTCTCCAGGTGTATGGATGTCATCTGACACCTTTGGTGGAGGAAGCACAAAAATAATCACATTACTTGAGGGAAAATGCTGCTTTTCCTTTATAGCTATCTCCTCTCCTGATAAAGTCAGAGCCTGAGGATTCGTGTTGGTTACTGACCCTGGAAGAGTTGGACTGAGGTCTTTTGGGGGGCTGGCTGTGCTTGACTTGCCTTCTAAAATTCTCAGATATGTTGAGGTTAAATTTAACTTGGAGCCTGTTTTGTAATTTGCTTGGATATTTTGTAACTGTTTGCTTAAATAACACAGAGAAAAGAAGAAAAAGAAAATAAAAAAGCCTCCCCAAAACCAACCACAGAATTCGAAGTGAAATGTTTTGGGAAGGTAATTGCAGCCCCTGCCCCTCCTTTTTCTTTATGTTTGTGCTGAAACTCAGAAGCTGCACTTTTTCTTAAGTATATAATGATTTGCCAGTTGCAAAATAAATTATTGTGCAGCTTAAAGCATGTATAGATCTAATTGGCTGAATGAAATACTGTGAAACAATGCCTAGAACATTGCTCTTGTTCCTTCTAATGTGGAGCAACGAGCATCCTTTAAAAAATCCTAAATTTTTAATCAAGACTTTCAGGCAATTAATAAAATCAGTAGTGGATTTTACCTACAAGGTCTTTCTTTTTAAAAGGCCTTAATATTCATCAGCATGCCTGAAAAGAAAAATAAAAATCAGCCTTAATGCTGACAGTAAGGCCATCTGTCAGGGAGCAGTTCCAGAAGGGCAATGTAAGAAGGGCGTGGCTTTCATCTGTTGTACTGTTTGACAAATTTGGTGGTTTGTACATACTAATTATGAAAAAGAACCTCCAAACCCTGAAAAAAGGTCATGTCTAATAATTACTTTATTTTTATGCTGAATTTCAACCCATGTCTTCTCACTGTGTCTGGACATTTTACAAGAGGTCGGAAAGAAAACTCTGTCAGTTCTGCCTTATCCTAGGAGCTGGTTCAACGAGAGTCTTTTTTGTTTGAACCTTACGAAAGTACCATCAACTCTCCTCTTTGATTAACTGAAGAAAATAATGATACACAATTTTCTCCAGCCTTCTCAATTATCAACCCTTTGAAATTAATTGGACTTGCAAAGATAATACATTTTTCTCAACATCTTCAGGTCAAGATGTTATCAGACACCTTACATAACTCAGATGTGTGAAAAAACAGGATTGAACTGAACTCATCTACGTTTAGCTTCCTTTAACTAAAAGTAAGACAAAAATCACATTTTCATCTCCAGAGGCAAAGAGTTCTACCAGTGATGGAGTCCTAATGTAAAATTCTATCTATGAGCACAAATATGTATAAATAGAATTCACATGTAACAGGGTACAGAGATTGCAGATTTAAACATTCACTCACATTGGTATGACAATTTTTGTGTGAAGTCGACATAAAATAGCAGAGGACAAAATGACAATTGGTACAAAAATAATTCATCCAAGCAGAAAAAAAAAATTACAGTGTCTAGGCTGTTGTATAGAGAGTCAGGTATGAAATTATATTAATTCATCTTGATAAGTTCATACCTTTCTAGGCCTGAATTCTTAAAACCAAAAATTACTTACAGGGTTTTTTTGGCTGCTTCTTTTAAGTTACCTCTCGAAGAGTTGGAAGACAGACACAAAATTTGAAATTATTGAATTTTGACTGAGGTAACAGTCCTCCTAAAAAAATAAAACAGCTTAGCTTTGAAATCAAACATTTAATTGGAAATATTTATACTACTCTTTCAACAAGGCAGGAGCTTAGACAGGTACTACCTACTGATAGATGCCAATAGACACCTATTGACAATTATAAATAGATAAATAGAGATGAGGATTTTTCCCCTTGAGAATCTTGTGAAATCCCTCAAGGACATTATATTGGCAATTTTTCCAATGTCTTCATCAAACTTGGGAAGATGAAAACTGAACAAAATATTCCTGGTATGACCTAAATGCTGCACAGAAGTGAGTGATCCCTTCATCTTTGTTCTTTTTTCCTCAACATTAGGATTTCTAAATTGAGAACTTCCGTTTAACATCCACATGGATTTGCTGTTAGATTCTTCCTCCAAGTCAAGGAATTTTTTTACTTTATTCTCCAAGTCATCACTGCAAATTGTTAAGTTTCTATTTAAAGGAAGCTCGAAGGTCTTGGGGCCAGCAAAGCTGCTGACGCAGAAATTAAGAAGATCACAGAATACCCTAATGATGGAGTTCAGTGGAGATGTAAATTAGATTATTTTATTTTAAAAGGACAAGTTGTAGTTCATAGTTTTAATGGCAAATTTATACAGCACAGATGAAATACTGTTACAACCATGTTCATCTTCTAGACTGTCCAATCAGGCAGAAATCTAGGTGCCTTTATATGACTCTTGCTCATCATGGATATAAAATTAGAGTTTAATGAGGACTCTACAAAACTGCTGAGCTTTAGCCACAGTTTAAAAAATCCACAGTGAATCTTGAACTTTGATTTCATGCCTTACAGAGACAGAAACCTTCCAGAAAACCCTGATTTTGATTTATGTCCCTCATGACATTTGTAGATGAACGCATTTGATATTTTATTAAGGATCTCCTTCTATGATCTCAACATCTGTAAGTTGGGAACTTCAAAAGGCAGATTTGGAGGTTATGACTTTTCTAGCATAAGGCTAAATTGTGATATAAGTTAAGGAGAAAAACAGAACTGCCAGATTTCTTTACAGTAATTTCCATCAAATAAGTATTATATTTTTATTTTTTTCTCTACAACAATTTTTTTGTGATACTCAGCATATGCAGTATATTCAGAATGTGTCTAAAAGAAAAATACTGCAGTGACTAGAATATTAGATGATTGATCCTATCTTTTATCATATTTTGAGAGGGAGGAATTATACCTGTAGTGGACTTGATGACAATTTATGATTTTGATTAATAGAGCCTTTTTTATTAGCCCTACTATGTAGATCCCATTCCACGTTTCCAAAAGCTTTAGCAAGCAAAAGGTCTTCCAGAAGAAATATAACTGAAAAGTAAAAGAGTGTTTTTAGCTGAGCTTCTGTGTGGGAAAGAGCAATGTGAAAGTCAGATAATTATCCCTAGATAAAACATCAATTACTTTTTCTATTTTAGCACATTAAATCTTCTTACCTTACTGTGTGCTGATAAAATGGAACAAATGTGTTCCAAAAAATCTAAATCTTAATGTCTAGACTGCTTTTTAGACAAGGGGAGGGGGAAGAGAGGGAGGCAAATAAATATCTCTGTGTACTCAGCATAAGCAGGAAGGGTTCCTGAGCCAGTGAGGCTGCACGGAGCTCTCCTGCCTTTCCCTTTCTCTTGGGTTGCTCTTTTTGACACTGGTGATGACTTATCTGGCTCTCCCAATCAAGGGCAATAATATTTTCTGCAGAAGCCTTGAATAAATTTCTCTTACACAGAGAGCTGGTTCAGGATCAGAGGCTGGGAAGGATGAGGCACAAGATGACAGGAACAGTTTAGCTCACTCCCAGGGCGTGGTGAGAAATACTAACTCCTAACAGATTTTTGCCCAGACGCTTTTTTTTTTTTAAGCTCCTGCAGTGAAAAGTCCAAAACATCTCCTTCAGTCTATCCAGTCACTTTGTTTCTCTTCCCTCCACCTAGCTCAAATCTAGCTCAAATGTAAGCTGAGTGTTTTCCTTGCGTGTTTACTCAGCAGCAGCTGTTTTTGCACCCCAAGAGAAGACCCAGCCTACTTCTGTCTCTTCTTTTAACTGAACAGAGCCAATTGGTTCCACCTTGCCTCACAGATCATGTTTGCTAGAGCTTGGGTCATTACTTCTGTCTGTCTGTGAATATCAAGTGGCCATTGTGTGTGTTTAAATATCATATATTACAGAGACATTAATCCAGCCAAGGTCTCACTAGGGCTGAGCAGAGCAGGGGACTGGTCTGTGTCTTATTTAGCCTGGTTATATTTTCCAGGATGGCTTTTCTTTCCCTTTTCCCAGCAGCATGGCATTATTAGCCATAGCATTGTTTGTGAACCATTTCTGTAGAACTGCAATTAAGTCAACTACATTTGTCTTGGTGGTTATTTTTCCTTGAATATAATAAGCTGATTTTCTGGGATAGGTTGATACGATTTTTCAGAACATACCTATATTATATTGAAACAGGGTTAGAATCCAACATTTCTTCTCAAGCAGTAGCAGTTCCTTTTGCCCTTATGTTTCTGCACACCTGGTAGTCCTGTTTATGTAAAACCATCAGCTGTCCAATGCCAGAATACCTGATTTGGAATGGCTCATGCTTGACAAGTGTTCCCCAAATTCAGATCCAAGGCCTGAGCTTTTGCTCAAGTATCCGTCCTCACTGGGCTCCCCAGGCAGTACCAGGGTGACCTGGGCCAAAGATAACAGGAGTCTGGCACTTCTTTGGGGGAAGTGGATGCTCTATTCCTGACAACTACAGTAGAGTTTTAATGAAGCATCCCAAGTGTGGGAACTTAAAGCTCACTAGAAATCTTGAAGAAAAATAATTTAGTCTGGTTTAGACTAATTAGGCATTGAAAATGCTGCTGTCCCACTGGAAAGATTGCCAACAAGGCAAAGACTCTAAAAAATACACCTTACTGCTGTTGATAAAAAAGGTGTCTCAGATGAAATGAGAAAAAATGCATTCAGATCACTTACAAGTTCTGCTCTGACAGCAGCTGTTCCCTCCTCCCCTTCCTGCCCACGACACTCTCTGTCAGTGACCTACAACGCCTACACCAATTCCTGGTGGACAGATGCCCGTGCCAGTGAAACACAGAAGCTCTGCTGAGGATCACAGGTGAATACACACTCATGCAGAAATGGCCCTCTTAACCTTAGGGGGTTGTGTATCACCCAGGTGGTGTCAGGAGATGTGCACAGCATTGCAAGGAATCCAATGCTCTGGCTGAAAGGACCTGATCACACAGCACAGTGCACCCAAGCTCTGTTGACATACTGGATTTTACCTCTTGCCATTCTCACCACAAGTTCTTGATTTGACACTGAAGCACAAAAAAGAATGGATTTGAAAAATGTGTAAGAACGGCTTTCTTTGTTAACATGCACTGAGTGTAAGAATCTGACATGACCTTGGTTTCTCATTTTTCCCTTGTACAGTGTTTCATTGCTAATGCCTCCTTTAAAAGCAGGATATTTCTTTTCCTAAAAGATAATTCTAATCTTAAGCCTCTTTTCCTAATGTCACAGTTGCAATCATGTTGATATATTCTCCCAACCTTTTGCAGCCTACCTCTAAATTATTTGTTGAACAAGTGTTATCTTTCAATCACATGCTCTTGCCCTCTTTCTTTTCATAATTCAAGGTTCAAATGTGTTTATTTCCATATACAAACCAAACTCTTCCAAGCCTATCCATTACCACACACAGTCTACAATTTCCCCCCTCTTATCTAGCAAAAACCTAATTTTGAACCTTGTCTAAGAAGTAGAACTATCAACAAAAATTCTTTCTCATTCAGATGCAATATGGCAGCTATTTGGACGTTTTATTGCACTTTGCTTTTCAGCACAATTCTTATGTCTTCACTGATTCTTTAATTAATTTTTAGAAACTATTTAAGAATAATGGGTTATAAGAGGTTTAAAACTCAGCCTTGACTGATGTCTGTTCCTCTGATTATGGGGCTCTTTCCCTGCTTCTGACAGTGCAGAGATCTGTGGGAATTCTGTGTCACCCAAAGCAGAGGCTGCTCACTGCAGATCCTTCGGGACAGACAATTCTTAGATATCCATGGTAATCTTAGCGAAGGTATTTAAGGTTTCTTGTTTATAAAAGCCTTCTTACTTATTTGCTTGCCTTTAAGATGAAGAAATTTTCATGTGTCACCTAAAGATCTCTAGGGAAAAAGAAAAAGAAAACCAAAAACAAGACCACCAAAAAAACCCCACAACCCCACCCAAATAACAAATGAAACCTTGCCCTACTATTTCTGTTCTTGAAGAAACAAACAGTGAATCAACAAATAAACAAACAAACAGTTTTAGAACCTTGGAGCTGCAATTGGACTGTTTGCAGCTGAAAACCCATTAGTAAAGCTCTCACCTGAGGTATGTTTCCAGTTGCTAAACAGCTTGGGAATTATATCAATCTCTTATCCATAGAGTATTGAGACTTTATAATGAGATTTTTGAAAGACCTGGATTGATCACCTCTTATCCTCACTTAGAAAATGATACCCCCTTCTGGATTTTAGTGTCTGTTTCCACTAAAGTCTACAGCTGAGAATCCTATAATGTGTTTGACTATGATCTGGCCATGCAATATCTGCAGTGCAGGAAAACACCATTACATTTTAAACAAGCAGGATTCCAATAAGTTTTCTCAGCTTTACGGCTGCTGCTAATGCTAAAAGGCTATAATATTTCATGCTTCTATTTCACACAGAAGAGCTTGAAGCTCTGTAATCCTTTGCTTCTCTATTTGCCAATTGCCAATAATCCAGCTGTGTCCCATTCCCAGCTTGGGCTGCATGGCTGCTTGGTTTCCCTGCATCCCTGCAAAATATTGGTTTCCAGGAAGCAAATGGACAGACTCATTTTGCAAGTGCAAGGTTCAGGCTGAGCTCTGAGTTTTGTGTTCTTAAAAATAGATTTAAAAATCCAAAGTAATGCAGAGACAAAGAAATAAAATATTGGGAGATAGAGGGTAGGAAAAGGGGCGTGAGGATAGAGCCAGAAGAGCAGGGCAAACAATATTTTACTTCAGAGGATGACAAGAAATTCGAGTAATAGGTATGGGTGGAGCAGAAGCAAGGATAAACTTTTGAAATTCCAAACAGGAAGAGGAAATGTAGATCAATCCTTCATTTCACTAATTAGATGTGGGCAACTTTCTCTCCACTGAGATAAAAAAGAGTGGAACTAGAAAAAAAAAGATTAATGAAGTCACTGAGTACTGAGAGCCAAGTACTTATAGGAACCTTCTTTCCCACAGAAGAGAACTATTACTTACTGTTGGGTTTATAGGAACAAAGAAGGACTGCAGTGGTGGCTGGGGTTTCTGCTTGTGATTGTCAGACAAAGTGATGCAGGACAAATTCTACCTTTCTGAAGAGAGGCCAAGTAGAAACCCAGTCCTGACACCCACTGACCTGACCTTGAAAGCTTTGTTGTGGGAATGTGAGTGCCCATGTTTGAAACACAAGCAAAATCAAATTCATATTAGCTGATGGTCTCAGACCTTTATTGTCCAGGCAAGCTAATTAATTTATCACTTTATTAAGGGGCTTGTAGAATGTAAAATCTTGCTTGTTAGCATGTTAACAAGGTTGTAAACTGAGCACTCTCTTTAGATTGTAATATAACCAGTTTTATGAGAGCAGGGGGATTATAAAAGCTTCCTCCACAGCACATATCTGATTTAAATTAATAAAAGCACTAATGAAAAATCATCTTGGGTATGAGATAATAGATCTGCTGAGACCTGCAGTACCCAGTCCCCATGGAATACCCACACTGAATATCACAGCCTAAATTGATTGCTATTCACTCAAGCGTTTAGCAGCAGAACCTTAATGTTTAAACCAAGGTATCACCAATTCAAGGCCTTGATTTGCAGCAGCAGTCCCTGTGTATTTTTGAGATTACTCAGGGTTAGGGAATGTACAATATTAACATTATTTCTACTCTAGAATGAAGTTTTGTGCTTTCTTTGATAAGCAGGTTTTTATTTCATATTTGCAATTATTTACTGATGAAAGGCACTCCCCATGTAATCGCCAGGCTTTGCTGCCTGCCATCAAATCACGCATTTTTAAAGTAGTTCTCATTTCCATCTCTCAGTTTTCTTCATTATTCTTTACCAGCTTCAAGGAACTGGCCTTGCTAAGCCATTCAGCTTTGGCAAACATTATTTTTAGTCCTCCAGTTTGGATCTGACTGATCATTTTCTGCATTTCAGACTGGTAGCTCTTCTAATTTTCAGAAACATCCTGAGGATTAGTGACACTCAAAAAAACATTCCATGCTCTCTGTTATGGTTGCTCTTTCTGGAAAAGTTGGTCAAAGGTGTTTCTTCTTCACTGTCTGAAGTAGGCAACACTAATGTATCATGATTCTCATAATAAAATGGACTTGCCTAGGAGAGTGAACCATACCAGTCATAGGAGCTGTTTGTAATTTAGCCCAGCTAAAATTATTACCTCATTTATCTTTATTTTAAGTCTATCTAAACAGCAACATCCCCATCCCCTCTTGTCAAAACCAAAAATAAAACCTTACCACACAAAGCTTCATTGCTAATCAGACCAGTAAGAAAAAGAATGCAGATTAAGGTATTATACCTGGTTGGGATTATTTTCCTGGATAGGAAAAAAATCAAAATTATTAAAATAGCTTGCAGAAATTTACAAAGTCTGTTGAAAAAAAAATTCTTTGAATTTCCATTCCAGGAATACAAAATTGTCCTTTTCATTCCTCCTTGAAAATAACGAACTTTGTTGGGGATAAGTCCAGTTTCTTTCTCTTCCCTTCTAGTCACAGAGAATAAATTACACACAGGTCAAAGACACCACCAGACTCCCCCTTAGAACCTGAAACTTAAAATAAAACACTCCCAATGAGTCTGGGGACATGAGCTGAAACTTCCCTGGCTCTGGCAGACAAGACAGGTGTGGAGGAAAGGATCACAAAGTTAAAATTATGAAGATTCAAAGAAGGACTGGAAAAAGTGTAGGAAAAAAAGGCAATTGGGGTAGGGTTTTATCAGTGGAAAGCAGGAATTGTGATGCTGGGAATGGGTTTTGTAGCCCTGAGCATCTAAACAGTAATGAATAGAGCCAGGCAATGCACTTTGGTGAAAAACACAGCCTGGAGGCAAGTTTGGTAGTCTCCATTTTTATCCTTGAAGATCTAGATGCTATAACTGAAAATAAATTCAGAATCCTGCAGGGAAATACTGAATTTTTATAGGAACAGCTAGGAAAGGCTCAAACAGTATTTATCATCTGCTCTGAGGAAAATAAATTTGTTTTGAGGATAAAGTCATGATTCCTCTTTTAAAATTTCGATTTTATTTTGGTCTTCCATCTTCTGGAGGCTTCTCATGTCTCTCAGGAGAATTGGAAAAACTGGAATTCAGACAACAACCATCATTTGTCTAAGAATCTATCTCATCCTGCCTTTTAAATAACCCTCCATTAAACTCTTAACCCTTTTATCTCATTTCACATTATTTTCATGTATTTCACATCCTTTCGCTAGATTCTGCTTGATCCAAATTTTGCACGCGCTATGTCAGATGTTATGGGATCTGTGACAAAAATCAGGAAGAGAGGAGCAGTTTTGCTCCTGGAATTGAAAGAGGAAACCAAGAGTAGACATGAAGGTAAAGCTAAACCCAGAGATGTCTGCAAACCTGCAGCACCAGCAGCTGTGGGGGGCAAGGTTCTGCCCCAGTGCTCCAGTCAGCAAGCCCGGACTAGACAGGTTTTTGTTTCCTTCCTCCTTGTTTCAGTTACCTGTTTTTATTCCACCAGCATTGCTTTTGAATTTCTCCAGAGGTCTAAACAGCGTGGCAGCTTCTGGCAACGGAGAGTTTGCTTCTGAGTCAGCAGGGTTCCTTTGTTGTATTTGAATGGGGGAAGAATTGCTGTGCTATCATCTCGTGGCTTGACAGAAAAAACCTTTTTCACAACCAGGAGTCGTGAACATGACCAGGGGCTGGTCCTCTGCTGGAAGCCAGCACGAGGGTGCAGGCAGACATGCTGCTGATTATATGGTTAGAAAGTTAGTAAATGATGTTTTAGATTTAATTCTCCAGCTTTATCAACCTTTCTGACAATTTTTGACTGGAATTGCCACATATTTCAGAGAGAAGACAGCAGTGCTGAGATCTGCCTCTGGGAAGCTCTTCTAGTCAAGATTTCTTGTTGTTCTGAAGCAGACATAGCCCTCACAATGCTGCTGACACCTCTGGGAAAGGAGGAGACAAAAGGAGGGCAAATGTTTGAGACCCAGAGAAAAGACTTCCACATGCTGTGCATGTTTTCTTCTTATTAAGAGAGGTTTATTAAAGGACTTATGTTAGTGAAAATGCTTGTACAATCAGCCATTGGAAGTATTTCTGGAAGAAATGACAATATGCCCTTTCCTGTGGCTCAGAAGGGACTCTTATTTTAAACTTGTGCTAATAGAGCAAAGCATTGCTTTGAAGTCAGTGACCACTGCAAATATCCATCATACTTATAGATAGGTACAAATGTGCATTTCTGAACTGCCAGTTTGCTGCCTTTCAGCCTGTCCCAGGGTTTAGGGAGACTGCCTGGAATGTCACCCTATCAAGGAAAAACACAATGACAGCTGGCCAGCTTGTGGAGATAAAGCACCAAGAGGAGAGTGTTCCACTTCACAGCAGCAGCTAATGCAGTCTCCTAAGTTTATCTTTCTTTCTTTCAGGTTTTCTCTTGTTTATTTTGGGATTTTTGTTTGTATATTTTTTTGTATTTCATTGTATTGTCTTCAACAGGTCCTATTCCTTACAAATCATCCAACTTGTTTTATCATTAGGCAGCATTGAGAAAATAGAAAGCAGCTTCCCTCTAAAACATAATTTAACTCCCATGGGAACAAAAACATCTTATTTGCATGCAGAAAGTCATTGTAACAAGGAAAATATCATGCAATAAATTCTAGGAAAAGAGGTCTATGCCTATTCATACCACTATTTTCTACACTTTCGTAATTTTATTATCTTCAGTAAAATCTCTTTCTATATGATTTCAAGTGATGTTATTCTAAAATTCTCTCCTAATGGCAAACTATGATAGAAATTCTTTTCTGGTCATCCCTCTTCCTGTCTGAGAACAGAAGTGCCTGGCCCATAACTCGTTGATATCAACAGTTCTTTTCTCTGGCTTCAGTGGACTTTTGGAGAAGATTGTTTGGATTTTACTGGATGATCACTGCTCAGAACAGAGTGAACTGGAACTGCCTCGTCCTGAGTCAAAAGGAAGACAATTTCAAGACAATTATTACATTTCGGCTTTTACCAATCCTTACTGAAATATTCACATCTTGTGGACTCAGACATTGCTGTTTGCAACAAGATTTGTAGTACTTGACAAAAATAAATGAGGGCTTTGATGAACACATCTGCATCTCAGAGAAAAATGAAAACAGCTTAGCTTATAACCCCAAAGCCATGATATTTCTCTCTCTCACCAGCCTTTTTTTAACCTTTGGGTAAATTTTGAGTTATATTCTAGTGGGGGCTTGTTTCCTGCTTTCTGAGACACCCAAGCTCGAGTGCAGAAATCAGTGGAGCTGTAAAACTTTGGGAGTGTGTAAAACGACACAGACACAAGACCTGCACTCTGTGAGCCAATGAAGGGCACATCCATGCAGATAAATCCACACCTGCTGTGTATGATAGACCCTCAAAATTGTGCCAAACATCTTCTGAGATAGCTTGAAGAATTAAATGTTTTCCCTGTGTCCTCTTTTTCCCCTGCTCTCCAAGATTTTTAGTCAGTCCCTCATTCCCTCCATGCACTGCATCTCAGAACACGTCCCTGGAATCAGAGCCTGCTTTATCATTCATCCTTTTCAGAACAGCCTGCTGACAAACTTGAAAACAGCACCTCAACCCACACCCAGAGTTTTGAAAAAGAAATAAATTCTTGCAGAGCTGCAGAATCTGTCTCTGCTCCCACAGAAGTAGTGAAGTGGGTTGGATATGCACAGCGGGATTCTGAGAAATGAAACAATTTGGGATAAATGAGTGGTGACCTGCACTAATCAAAGCAGTTTTGTCTCTCTGCCATGACATGTTTACACTTCTAGATGCAGCACAACTTGGCAGGATTTTTGCTCATCGCAACTATGTGGGATTTTTCTGCGTATTTCAGTCATCATGCATTTTCTGACAATAATTGGAAGTCAACTTCTGTTCCCATTTCTACTTCAAGTTAAACCAGGGTAACTCTGGAGTAACTCCGTTGAGATTCTTTGCAGTGCTGTAACAGTGGATTTCTTGTATTCCACATTTTGTGATACAAAGAGAAAAAGCCTCTCTTTTTAATGTGACTGCAGCCACATTTGATGTAGCTTGGACAGGTATTGCCTCCTGCCAGATGCTTTTTAAAGCAGATTATGAAAAAAATCTTGTTTGTTTCGTTAAATATTCACTCGCACAGCCTTTGGAAAACAAACACTCAAGTCAGCATAATTTTCCCAATTCATCATGTGATTAATGAATTCAAAGTCCAGAGGCTGTGGATGTTTTCAGCTAAGGAAGGCTGCAGATGACAACAGCCTTACTGCAGAATGAGGAGTTTTCTGTGCCCTTCCACCATTTCTGTGTCTGCAAGGAGAAGCCTCTGTGCTCTTGGAACATCAGCACTGGGACAGGAGTCTGCATCTCTTTCAAATAATCCAGAAAAGAGGAAAAAAGGCTCCCCCCAGAGAATGCCAGAAGCTCAGAAAATGCACACAGAACAAAAGCCTTTGTCAAATGTGAACTGTTGGCTGCCCACCAAAACACATTAAGAAATATAGTTTGTGGCTTAAAGCAAATTGAATTTTACTGGCTTTGAGGTCCAAGAAGGCTCAGAAATTGATTTTATGAAATTTCAGTGAAGCTTTGTCATTGGGTTTTGGCCTGCCTCTGAGCTAAAAATACTCTTCTGACAAGAAAACATGCAAATCCAAGTTCACACCGAGGATCTAAACCCCAGCCTGTTCTGCCTTCAGCATCAAGTTTCTGATGGAAGGCTCCAGTTTTCAGAATTCTTTTATTTAGTTCTAAACAATTTGTCTCAATTCTTCCAAAAAACCACAAACAAACAAAATCTCCCCAAACAAACAAACACTTTAAAAAAATATATATTGTGATACTTTATTTTCTCTACCCTGCAATCCAGAAATGCTGTAGCTAAAACGAGTGTTCTGCATAGGATGCGGATCCACAGTGTAGTAAGATCTTTTCTTTACAAATGATCTTTACCAACATGCCAGTTACAGAGGCTTTTTTATTTGAAACAGCTGCTAGAACATTGTCTTTATGCAAGTGAATAAAAAAGAGTGATAAATATATATGTGCACACCCTCACACAGATTGCAGCCTTTCAACAGGGTGAACTATTCACTGTAAAAACAAACCTCCTCTGGGTTTCTATCCATCCTGTGAGCCGAATTCCCATTAGCACTCTTTCAGGTGCATCCTTCTGCCAGCACAAATCCACACAAATACATCTTGGTAAAGATGCCTGCCTGCTTTTTCCGGTAATTTACATTTGAATCTTTGTTTCCTTCAGAGGAGCTGAGGAAGAGGCACTGCAATAACCTGAGAGGAGTCTGAAACCCCTGGAAACAGAAATATTGATATGAATAATAGCTAATAGTAGGATTACTGGAGGGAGAGAGGGTGGCAGGGGAGGGATTGTTCTGCTAAAGCTTTTATATCACATGGTAAAAGACCTCCCGTGTCCCTAGGATGGCCAGTGTAAATGCCCAAGGGAACAAAGGTCAGACAAGGAGGAAGCACTTGCTCAAGGAGCACTTCTGTTGGTAGAGCTTGGAGCTCCTGACTCCCCATCCAAGTCCCCCAAACTACTTGCTGAAGTTGAGGTTTGTTGTTGGTTCTTTTGGAGGGGAAAATACTATTTTAGCCAAATATTTTGAAGTAGAACTCTCAGTATTGGAGGGCAGTGGTTCGTTTTAGGCTATATTATTACATTATATTAATGGTACTGTTATTTTATATTAGATATTATATTAGCTTGTGCTGATTCTTTCTGGCCTGTAGAAACCTCCCTACATCCATGGCACTTGCACACATGACTCCAGAAGACAGGAACATGTGCAGCATCTGCCTTTTTTGCTTGACTGATTGTGTTTACTTCGTTTCACTCTGTGCCACTTCTGCTAATTTCCTACAGAATGCACCTTCCCAGGAAGGTCAGATTGGCAGCAGATGCTAAAGATGACTTATGTTTCCAGTAACTAGCAAGCACTTTCCACTTCAGTTCAGTCGTAAGCCATGCATGGACCAAACAAACCATCCAGCTGCTTTTGAAGAAAACACATACTGCTCTATTACCAAAATAAAAGAAAATGGATATTTATGGATAAGCAGTTATGTTTCTGGCACATGCTTCAGCAGCGGCTGTTGCTGCAGCCCAGTGAAATTACCCTGTTAATGAACTCCTGTTAAGTGCTAATGACAGGTGATGTGCAGCTGAGCACATCCAAGCTCTGGTGGCTTGCAGCAAATCACACACACGGAGAATCTGCTCTGCTGTGTGGTAAAGGGACACTTCTGAGAGGGAGACCTTTACCTAATTATGGCACGACAAAACCCCTTAGACCCTTAAAAAATGAAAACCTACTCATCACATGCCTGTTTCTTCTGATCAGAAATTCAAAATTCTGTTTCTCAAGAGTGTTATTGATCATTGCCAACAGGTTCCCATCCAATCCCAGTTGGATCTATCAGTGTCTCCCAGCTTATCCTTACATTTATGCTTCATACCCTTAGCCAAGCATAGGTTTCATTGTGACACAATGCTAGCAATAAAATCCATAAAAGATTAATGTATTTTATGCCAGTTTATGTGGGAAAACGAAGCAATGCCTTTCAGTACCACGGAGGAGTGCATTTTCACATTGTCGAATAAACCTGGTGAACAGCAGAAGGATTTGCAAGGGGGTCACATTTGTGACAGCTTGAGATTGTGCTCCTGAGCTTGCAACAGGTCCTGCCAGATCAGTGCTTCAGCTGCAGAGATTTGTGTTCAAACTGCTACTTGTTGATCAGGAGCTTTCCCAGGAACAGAACTCCCAAGGGAAGCTGGTAGCATCATGGCGTTTTGTTGCTCCCAATAAACGATGCGCCTTAAAGTGGCAGCTGGGCACAAGAGGTTTCCCAGAGCAAACAAAGCAGCTAAAGGACACTGGCAGGTGGGAGGCTGTGCTCTGACCACCACAAAATCCTGCTTGGGCTGCAGTTTGAAATCTCTGCACTCTGGTGCAACCTGTCAGGGGATTAAACAGCAGGAGAGGCTGGGGAGCTGGACAGGACAGGAGCTGCTGGGATGATGCGGGTGTCATGGCAGGGACACTGTGGCTCTGCCTCCCTTTGCAGAGGATAAGCAGCAGGGAGTGGACAGCCAAGGATTAAGGATTTTTTTTTCCCCTGACAGTGCGCTCTGACAAGTTTCCTTCTGTGCTACCATGGTGCTGGGGCAGTTTTTGCATCCTTTGATGATCAAGCCTGTCTGAGGTGCCATCAGAGTTATAAAGGCTGGTGTTTGAACTGAACTGAATTCATGACTGAATTCACCCTGATGAGGATTTTTCTGATTTTAGCTTCTCTGTCATATTTGTTATTTCTTTCCTTCAGTGTGACTTTTTTCCTCTCCCTAAACCTCAATAGTATGCTTAATTCTCTTTTTTCTTTACCAATTTGTTAAACACAAAAGAAGTCAAAATGCATCTCTAATAGTCTTCAGACTGATTTCTCTTTCCAAACTTTCCTAAGCCCCTCAAATACACTAAAAGGCAATTTTTTCATTTGTGAAACCGATAAACTAAGAGAGGGAAGACAAACAGAAATACTTGGGAGCACACCTGACTCGTGACAGCATTTGCTGCCTAAAATGCCTAGCAAACAACTCAGCTGGTGTTTCCTATTTTTCCTATGGTCCTCTCTCATCACAGAGTCTTTTTGATGTGTCCCTGAATGTCTCCAGCTGAGCCTTCTTGGAGAGTCTCTCCCAGGGCTTTGCTTCTCCCATGAAGCTTTTCCTGAGCTGAACCTGCTGCATTTTAAGGCCATTCTTGTCCTACAGATCTTGTAGCAGCTACTTTGAGTAGTCAATTGACAAAAGCACAACACTGGCCATTAAAGGGAGAAGTGAGATTATGTGTATGAAACAAGAAGGATTGTACATGACCCAGTGCTCTATGCAAAGGACAAAGAAGTGATGCAGAAGAGTTTATTGTTTGGTAATTGAATTTTTAGATGCAGGAGAAAGATTGAAGTAAAATAATGTGAAGGCAGAGAGTCAGCAGTGCAAATGAAGTAATAGTGAATATTATCAAATTTTTTGATATACAGACCAGTAATAAAAATCCCAAGGAAAACTGACTTGGAGCACTGAACCTCACTGTAGTTGCTCCAAACTAAAGGTGTTTGTGCATCCCATCTACTTATCAGCTGAACTGCAGGACACTTGCCCTAAACTCTCAAGAAGTTTCATCTTTAAAAAGTTTGCTTTGGCTTTTGTCATGCAATGTCCATCTTGGCCTTTTTCTATGGAAGTAAAAAACTAGAAATTTTGTCTGTTCACATTTTTTTCCCAGCTTGAATTATTTTTAATGGATGTTTCAAGTTTTCCTTTTACAATGTGCTGAGAGCTACTCAAACACAAGGAGAGAAAAAATCAGCAAGTGAGCTATAAATGCCACATTTTTCAACTGTGAAAAAGACTAACTTTTTGAATCTTGATAGCAGTACTTTGGAAGCCACTTCACAGAGTGCTTGGTTTGTTTTTTTTTTAAACAAAAGTCAAGCAGTCCACATGCTGCCAGCCCGACAGTGTAAACAAATCTGTTTTTCCGGATTCCCTTTGTCAAATCAGCCTCCAGCTGAAATGCCTTATCTCAGATGAAATGTATCAGGCACATAAAGCAATAATTACAGCTGCCTGGCTGTATGTTGAGAATAAAGAGCCAGCCTTAGATCAAGGTCAGTGAGAGAGGGTGCAGACAGCACACACAATTTTTGTGTAGAACCTGGGAGCGTGCTTTCCCCATAGACAGACAAAACCCAAACCTAGGGAATACTGTGCTGACAGGATGTTAGGAAGAACACAGCAAGCAACAGGCTGTAGAAATTACTCTTGCACATCTGGAGAATCCTTTTTCTGGCTTTGTGTTGTTCTTGGGCACCGTGAACCAGACTCACCCGAGAGCCACGCTGCTCAGCCTCTTTCTTGGTGTTCCAGCTGGGATCTGCAGAGGCAGGGAGAAGCTGCCTCAGTGGGCTGGTGCCTGAACCAGCCTCCCACAGGACATGGGGGTGCTTGGATTAACTTTCATACCTTGCAGGAGGACTAACTTCTTTGCACTAGCTGTTCCCAAAGGACGTTAGTAAAGGAAAATCTAGTGTGGGTTTGTATGGAAAAAAAATTTTCTTTATAAAATCCTGAGCACCAAGTCCTCTAAGCTGTGATAGTCTGAGAGTGACGCTAGGAGCCTTGGAGAATTTGCTCTTTCTGAGTGGTTTTTAATGTGCCCTCAGGTTCAAGCACCTGTGCCATTCATACTTCCTGCAGCCTGCGCTGAGCTGGTGTCACGGAAAATTTCTGAGCGAGAGAAGCAGTTGGTGAAAGTTCTTCTCACTTTAGCCAAGGGTCAGGTTTTGGAAAAACATGGTGAAGCTCCTTAATAGGAGCTGGTTACTTTTTAAGAGCCACTCTAGCCTGTCACAGAGGGCACCACAGCAGTCACTGCCAGGCTCTACCCTGTCCTTTCAAACCCCCTGGAGATCCCCAGGCAGAGAAATTCCCAGCAGAGTTCCTGTCAGCCCAATGCTGCTGCCAGATCCACGGTCCAGGAAAAGAACTGAGGACCCTAAAGAGCCCAACAAGCATGGCCTGGTGCATAATTCCCTGTTCTGGAACTGGGTAGCCTGGCAGGAAATCTGAGTGAGGCCCTGATGCAGTCAAAGGCTGTAGAAGAAATCAAATTCCATAGTGCTCTCAAGGGATAAGGCCATGCTCACCAGGAGAAAAGGAAAGCAGAGAGCAAGGATGAGGCCCTACACAAGGACCATTCCTTAAGAGCTCATCCTGACAATTCCTTAACATTTCATCCCAACCATTCACTTAGGGACAGCAAACACCAATGGTTTGTGCATTTTTCTTCAGAAAACAATATTATGGAAACAAATAAAAACTGGTGAACCCTGATAGTGTCTTGTTTGGAAGCCACAGTTCTAAGAGATGTTAAGATACTGCGCTCAGCACTGCTCCACAGAATAACTTAACAGCATTAAAAATTATATTCTTTGGATTATCTTTTTGTTCACCAAGGTTTAAACCCACCCTGAAAATCTGTGGAGAAATAAGGCAAAAGCAAACACCAAAGAGCAGAAATATCCCCATTTTATCTTCGGTCACTTTGTTTCATACAGTTTTTTCTGCAGTGTTGAAGAAAGTTTTCAGTCTGAATATTTATTTAGGCATTACTTAGAACATTTCTTACTCAGACTATCATTGTTTGCTCTTTGAGGAAAACAACCCCAAACAAAACAGAGAACAAACAAACAAAACCTCAAGCCCATATTATTTGGTTTAAAAGTCATAAGTTTTTATTTGGTAAATAGGATTTGTTTTGCACTAATCTGAAATTAACCCTGCAGTTTTTACGTTGTCAACACTGTCAGCTTTTGATTGTCAACAGCTTCATTTTCCTACAGCATTAATGTGCAATAGCATAACTAATTCATATCAGTACAGAGACAAGGTTTTTTTGTTGCTGTAGACTCAGAGAGGAAAAGTTATGGATTCCCTAGCAACAAGGGAGGTTAGATTTAACAATATAATTAAAACAAGTTTTAAAAAGCTTCAAACTTTGGATACATCCTTTTCTCCTTACTGAGGTGTGAGTGGGTTTGTACTGCTTAGCTGATTTTTGGGAAGTTATTATTCACTTACAGACAAAATAGAATTTCCACTTAGATCATATGAAGTCAAAAATTTGTTTGAAGAAACAAATTAAGTTGTCTCATCATTTAAGCATTCTTAACTAAGGGGAGAAAACAGCTGATGTCTTATACCAAAAGATTCTTGCTGTTCTGTGCAAAAGAAACTGCCACAGTTGGCTGTGCAATGACATCCCTCTCAGTAGGAAGATTGCTATCAAGGCACCTCTCTCATACATTATTCTCATCTACTGTGCAAAACTGGAATTTGGATCCAGGTACCCTGACAGGGAAAGAAATAGTTTTGCCTATTATGAATGTGGGAATTTAATTTTCAAATTCTCCTGTGCTGCTTTAGTCCACGCTCCTGTTCACAGAATCACAGAGTTATGGAATATCCTGGGTTGGAAGGGACCCACAAGGCCAAGCCCAACTCCTGGCCCTGCACAGGACAGCCCCCAAAAATGGCCCTCCCTCTGGGAGAAGGAATGCTGGGTTTGAAATCTTATCTGCAAAATTAGGGTCCGTAGTATTTTGGTGGAATTTTCATTGTAGGACTGAGCACTTGGCTGGTTTTGATTGTTCCTCTTCAAGTTTGAATTTGCATGCAATGAGATGCACTCTGTATTTCCAGTGGCATTGTTATTCAACTGATGGGTTTTGTTATGTTTAATTGGAAGGACCTTTTCCCCTGTTTTCCCAGCACTCCACCAAAAAGCTACTTGTGCCATTTATTTTTTATTTGAAACTGTATTTTTTCTGTCAAAACACTAAAGAATGATGCTCTTTTGACTTACAGTTTTTATCTGGCTAGACAAGTCTGCATTCAAGCATCCTAAACGCTTAATGTTTTTCCCAAAATAAAAAACACCTCAAAAAGAATTTGATGGGAATAAGAAACATGAAAAAACCTCCTCAAAATTAATGAGCAGGTCTGAAAATTCTCTGCTTGGGCAATAATTAAGTCATAAGAGGCCATGAAGCTCTAATTTTGTTAGCACTTATTAGAGCTTTTCCCTTTTTGTTAAAGATGCTGCCTTTGGTTTTCAGTTTATCACAAATTAACTAGAATAAAGTAGGTAGTGGATTTTTTTTCCAAACATTCCCATGGATGTGCTGCCTACAGGCAGGCGTTTACACAGGCTGGGTTTGTGTGTAAGATCTGCTTTTTATTTCTTTATTTAATTCAGCTAACAAACACTGTTTATGTTATTAGTGACGGGAAGAGCATTCCAGATGGATTTGTTGTTTTGTTCTCTTTAAGCAGAATTAAGGAGTTGGGAGGGTGCAAGCTCCTGGTGACACTTATTTTTATCTAATTAAAGAAGTGCACCAGCAGTTTGTACAAAATAATTTTCTGAGCGCACTAATAAATGTGTAGAAGACTTTGAAGATAGATTGGCTTTTTTTTGTCTCGATCCAAGCTTATTGAGGTTTTTTGGTTTTTTTTTTAACTGTCTCAATAGTCAGCAAGCATTTACTTACAATTATTTTTTCCTCTAACTGATGGCATAAATAATTAATATGATAAAAGGTTCTAACACATCAAATCAGTAAACAACCTTCAAGAGGAATTGGCACACACTCAATCCCCCAGACACCCAGCAGGAATAATTTATGCCAATTAGACCTGTGAAATGGATTGATATTTTTGGCCCGTGATACTTAGCCAAGCTCTGTGGGTTCAGTTGCCCCAAAAACATTGAGGAAGATAACTCAGAGATCTTGGGTGGTTGGAGCTAATTAAATGCAGGGTTAGGAGGTGGCATCGTTGGGCTCAGCTTTTTGCTCCAGAGCTTAGGGATGGGGGTGTTCCCCAAGGTGCAGGCAGTCCCAGTTCTGTCAGCTCTTCAGATCTGCCTCTCCCCCCTCCTGTGAAATGCCTCCATGGCGAGGAGGTTGTGAGGAGGAGCTCTCCTTGTCAATGCTGCCAGACTTTGGTGTCCCCTGGAGAATGGCCCAGGTGAATGTCCCAGCCATTGCTCCTCCCCACTGTAGGGGAAATTCTGATCCAAGTGTTGCTCACTCAGTGTTTACTCCTTGCTCTAATTAATAGTCATTCTCACACAGCAAAATAGTGTCAGCAGGAGAGGTTCAGAGGTGTCCCTCCAAATACTTCCTTTGCTTCATGCTTAGTTTGTCCAGTCACATATTTTACTCTGTGGGTTTTAAGCATTCTTTTTTCCCAAGTGTTACTCTGCACAGTTTTGGTCAACTTGTTTTCTTTTCGATAAAGAAAATATATATTTTTTTAACTGAGTTTAAGGAAGGTTTTCTAAGCATTGCAGTGGATACATAACTAAATATTCATCAGAAAAGCCACTGTGGCTGAAACTTTATGAGGAAGAAATGCGCATTTGTCATTTAAGTTTTTATTGTACCAAAACTTTTATTTGGACATTGCTTTCATTTAATACCTGTTTGAGAGTGTCTGACTTTTTTGGGGGCCTCTGGCAGGACAAAGATAAGGGCAGTGTTGTGGGGTGGGTGAGCACTGCTCTACTGCATCCTGCATCCCCTCACCCCATGTCTCTGCCCTGGCACTGCCACAATGCCACCCTCTTTTAGGTCTGCCTTCCAAACACTCATACCACATTGAAACAACAGAGGAAACTGTAATGCAATTAATTAAATTAACTTTTTTTTTTTTTTGCCTTTTTTTTTCCCCCTTTTGATATGCTTACAGGAAACTGCATTAGAATCCCAAAATAATGGAACATTTAAAAACCATCTGGGGATCTAAATCAGCTTTAAAGAGTTAGAGTAGCACTGATACATGACCACAAAGACAGATAGGAGTCTTGGGAATGTGGCAGATAACTTGCTGTTGTAGTGAGGAACATAAAATTCTGATATTAAAAAAAAGTCTTGGGATAGCTAAATAACCACGGAATGAAAAATGTTATAAATTGACCTTTGGCTACATAAACATAACAAGACTTTATTTAGTGAATACTTACTTTATTCTGTGAGGGTTGCACACACAGAAACACCTAAACCTGTGCAAAAGAATTGGGATTGGCTTGATGGGAGAGCTGTGTGCAAGTATCTAAACCAAAAATACATTTTATGTCACACATATCTATGTCTTTCTCCAAACCATAGGTTGTTCCAAGTTGCTATTTGAATTTCAGCAGTTTCAGGATTTATTTTTAGGTTTTGGTACCTTAAAAATGCTTTGTAAAGACATACAATGTGATATGAAGATACAAAGCATCAGCTCCTATGGAAACATGCTGGAGCCATTTTCAGTTTCTTCACAGAAGAGCAACAGTCTGTTTAAAGAGAGTTAGGAATCCTCAATCTTTTTCATGCTCAATTATTTTCTGGACTATGTGTGTGTATATATATGTGGGTTGATTTTAGGACAATATGGTTGCAATGGAAAGGAGGTTTGCAGCCATTTGGGTTCTCATCTCTAGAAATACAGCAATATTAAAGCATAAAAATAACACTGAAGAAAATGTATAAGAAAAAAGAAAAAGAAAGAAAGGATAAAAGTAGAAAGATGTCACCACCTATGGAATTAGGGATAGGACTTGATTATTCTAATTTTGATGTCCATTGGTTGATGGTCCCACCTTGATCCATCTGGGGTGGGGGAAGCCCATGAAACACAAATTCATAAATGTTAATAAATTAATTCTAAATTAATAAATGCTAAGGTTTACATGGGAACACCCAGGTGCCTCCTCTGGGGAGGTTTTTACACTGAGGAGTTTTACACAGTAACACTGGGTCACATGCACTCCTCTGGTGCAAGGCCCCAGAAATGAATTTGGGGCACTTTGGGGGGCTTTGATGGTTTGTGACCCCTTCTCAGGCACAAGAGCTGCCTCCTTGAGTCCATTACGCCCCACCAGAAGGATGAATTCCCTCAAACTTACTTGTGAATGTCCCAGTAGCTACCCAGTGGAGATTTTTATGCCTGAGCCAGTTGTCTAGGGGAGGGTATTAACATGATGAAAAGCACTGATGCCTAAAGATTTTTAGCTTTTTGTATATTTTTTCATATATTTGTAACTTTGCAGACTGTTAATACACAGTTATCATTTCTAGTACTTTCCCTGCCCTCTCCCATAATTTAACAAGCCCTTACTAATACATTCTTGAAATTCTGTTTATTATCTTGCACTATACATCATAGACACAATAAAGTGTAGGGCTAAAAGGTCAGAGGAGGAGAGCTCCAGTGGGGCAGAACCTGGGGGAAAATCAGCTCATCTGTTCTTCTAGTTGGACAATATTTGATAGATGTACTAATCAGCCAACCTTATAAAATTGTAGAAATACTGTGTCATGTGTGCATATCACCATAGTGAGCACCTTGAAGGCTTTCAATCAAAGATTTGCTTTTATATTAGCATTTTAACACTCTTTGGAAAAAAGTTTTGTGTTTTGTTCCAGGCAACAGCACTATCCCACCTCCACAGGGTCAGCCTCTTATCAGCCCTCTCCCTTATCAGGCTCAAACCCCAGCCTGTAGCCTCTGGTGGTGGTGGGTGCCCACCCCCTCTGCACCAGGGAAACCTCAGCAAATCTTTTGGAAATTGCAGATTGTTTGGGTCACTTGCCATAAGTATTTCCCCCCTGGATTGCACCCAGCTGCTGCAAAAGGACCGTACCCCAAAGGCAGCCAGCCCAGGCCATTGCCTCTGTGGTGCTGCTCTGCTGCCTTCATCCTGCAAGATTGATGTGATCCACGTCACAACAAGCAGACTTAAAATCAATAGGAAATAATCTCCAGAGAAGCTCTGGAGACCCCACCTCCCGGGGTAATAAGGGAGGTCATCATCCTTCAATATCAAGCTCTGTGTCAGGGAGATTCCTGCCAAAATCAATGGAGCTGAAGCAGTAACTGTTTCAGTAGGGCTGTCCCCACATGACACCCATCCAACACATCCTTTCACTGCATCCAACACATCCTTTCACAGCTGACAGAAACTGCCAGGAGGGAATCTCAGTCTCCCTGACTCACTGCATATGAGCAGCGCTCAGCATCTCCCCCAAAATATCTCCTTAGGAGTACAGAATTTGCTGTGTTTTCAAATGATGTGTTTATATTTTCACTTGCATGATTTCACTTTTTATGGAAAAGTCATTCAGGCTGAAGATGAGTCTCAAAATAGACCTAAATTTTTTAGGTTTGCAGTAAATGCATACATTAATTTAGGTTCAAATTTTTAGTGAGGTATCGGGCTATTGGCATTGAGACACGGCCTGAATAATTCACCAGCACCTCAGAGATGCTTGGAAGTGGCAGTATTTTATGGACACAAATAGCAAAACTCTTGTTGGATGAACAGGAAATGAAAATAAGGTAGATTTATCCAGCTGTCTACCACACAGTGAGATAGCAAAGTATTATCATATTCAGTGCTACTTTAATTATTGATGGACAGTTCAAATATCTTTCATTTCTTCTGCAAAGAATATAAATCTATTTTTTCTTGTTCAAACTGATCCAATTTATAAGGTTGGTAATGTTGTCTGCTCCAGGTTTGTGTTTGCTAAAAAGGAACTTAAATTCTCTTAATATTTAATACTATTTCTATATTGATATGAAAGGCGGATCTTCTCCCAAAAAATGACACAACATTGTTGTTCAAAACACTGTTTGACCAAACCTGCATGTTTCTTAAATACATAACCTTTCTCAGATAGAAATTCTCCTATTAAAAATATACTAAAATTTGGTCCACAAAAAAAGTTGCTTGCTTGTTTTATCCCAGGAGGAACTTAAGTAGTATTTGTATGGGAGCTTTTCTATTTGTGTATTCATCTTCTTTGCTTCCTTCTTCCTTCTCCAACAGAAGATAAAAAGGGAAACTCAGGATCAGGAATGCTTTTTTTTTTGAAAGGTATTTGGTAAATGAGGGGAAAAGTGAACAAACTCATGCGTCCTTCATCACACTTCTGAAAATTCCTGCAAGCTACTGTTTCCACTTTGATTTGAGAGTTAAGAATGGACATCTCAGACTACCTAATACAATGGGAAGCAAGGAATTCCAAGCATTCCCATGCTATCAGGTGGAGGGAAATTGAGTGCAGTGGCTTCATTTTTAGACAACAAGACTTCGGGGCTGTGGTGTTTTTTATGACTGTCAGAAACTCTCCAGGAACACTGTTTCATGCTTCCTGCTAGGAGAACTTTTGAAATCATAGAATCAAAGAATGGTTTGGGTTGGGAAGGACCTTGGAATTCATCCAGTTCCAACCCCACTACCAAGGACAGGGGCACCTTCCACTAAACCAGGTTGTTCAGGGCCTCATCCAACCTATTCATATTCAGGCCTTCCACCAAAGAGTGTTTGTTGTGTATTGTACTGCTGGCAAAAATCCCAGCCTACGAAACACATTCCTGTGGGAAATCTCTCAGGAACAACTTTCCTGCTGCTTTTGTTTTCAGCAGAAGGAGGTGCAGGAACTCACGGACGTGGAGAGGCGGCAGAGCTGCGCCTTTGTGTTCAGTTGGATCCGCTAAGGGCTCTGAATTGAGCTCCAGGGAAAGTAAAGGCAACAAGTCTGGTTCTAAACCCTCATCAAACAGCTCGGCAGAGATGGGGAGAGCTGCACAATTTGGATGTCTGTGGCTAATTTTTCAGATTAAAGCACTAAACGATGCAGAAATCAAGGCAGAAAACTCATTCAGGCTGCAATTCCGTCCTTAGTACACTCTGAATTACTGTGCTTAGAGTACACTTTGAGAAATTACTTGCTGTTTGGAGACCTTTTAGATCCTCACACTGAGCTACAGAATGAATTTTTATCATGGCCTCTAAATTTTTCATGCTGCAGTTGCATAAACTTGCTAACAAAATATGGAGTGATTCCTTTTATTGTTCCATTTTTTTTTCCTAAATAAAAATAGGTGTATACAGGGAGGAGAAAGCAAATACAGGAAGGAGTGCAAACCTTTGGGTAGATTTGAGACTTCTCTCCTAGTAAATCAGTGTAAATCAGTGAGGTTGAGTGGAGTGACCTTTTTCTGAGGGAGGCAGGTCAGGCTTAGGTGTGCCCAGACCAGAAGAAGCCTTGAGATCACCAGGAGAAAAGACTTAGCTCTGCCAGAGATCACTGAGGAGCTTCTTCCAGAGAGCCTAGATATGGAAATATCCTAATTTATCATATTTGGGTCTGAAGGCAAGGACAGGCTGCAGAATGCAGCCTAGAGGGGATCTGGCTGGGAAGAAGCTGGGCTGAAGACATGCCCTCAGGAGCTCACAGATCATGGGAGTGGGGGGAGAATGATAACAGAGGACATGGCTGAGGTTTAAAAAGCATTACATTTTAAATAAATAAGGTCTAATCCCCAAAGAATGGACTCTTAAATAGAATGGCTGTGAGGTATTGTTTGATGCCCCAGTTAGCAATAGAGGCACACAAGGTTTATCAAACAATTCAACATTTTAAACATTCTCAAGTTTCTAGAGAAGCAAAAACTCCTAATAAAAATGCCTCTGTAACCCCAAATTAAATAACACAGACTCTGAGAACTGGCAAGAACCAAAGTTTTGAGCACTTCATGCTGTGAAATTTGCCAGAAGATTTTGTAGGCAGTCAGTGTCACACCACTGAGGTGCCCCTTTAAACACCTCAGAGTTTTCACCAGTTTTAATCTTGGTGGGGAACAAGAGCTCCTGAGAAGAAGGAAAGAGTTTGGAAGAAAAATTTAGCAGGAAAATATGAGATATCTGCTAAGATTTCACAGGTGTTTTTTCAAGGCAGAAAGAGAAGTCTTCAAGGCTAATGCTGAGAAAGAAAGGGTAAAATTAGGGGCAGTAAGATTAAAATATTTTACTCAAGGTTACTCAAGATTAGCTGTATGATGAATGGTCCACAGAATGCTGCATAAATCAAGATAACTAAGATAAATGGAAGCCTAATTTAAGGAGAGTGCTGTCTCTGGATCAGGACTGGAAGGAACCAGATGCATGACTGCCAGTTTAGGAGGTACAAGAGCAATACCAAAATGTTTCCTAATGTCTTTACCAAAGATGGTAGAGAAAAATCATCCAGGAACTGAAGCTGGCCAGTAGCATCAATTTTTAATGTATTTCCCCTCTCACAGAGGGAAACTTCTGGTTTTTTTAGACTGGAACTTCTCTCCCCTGTGACAATGACTTGACTCTTTGCTACAGCCTTCCTTTCCTATGCCTAACTGCACATTAGTCATTGCACTTCCTTCTCATTGCACACTCAAATCTCTTTTCATCTTTTATTCCATTCCTTTCCTCATTGCCCTTTTGAACAGCTAGGAAATATGATCAGAGAGACCAGGACTCCTCTCCTTATGTTGTGCAAGAACTGGGGTATTTTTAAAGAAAAAACAAACAATAAAGCCTTCTACAGAAATGTATTTTTAAAAATGAGGTATGTTTAACACTTGGATTTATGTTCAAAAGTGCCTCTTTCAGGGGGTTATTTTCATTGTGCCTGCAGAAAGCAGCACCCTGACCACCACTGAGAGGGCACAGAGCCTTCTGAGACCAGGGAGGAGAGAAAACCCTGTCTCTTCCTGGGAGAATCTCAGTGAAAACATTCATAAAGGAGATTGATAATGCACTGACTTTGTCCAAAAGACCAAAGATGATGCTGGATCTACTGGAAGAGGTGATCCAATGAAGAGTGGAAGTGCTGACAGCATTTGACATTTGGTGGAGGTGACAGATCCAAAGGCTGGGACCATCACCTGCACCAGCCTTGAGGAGGCATTTGACTTGTGGTCCAGCAGGGGAAATAAAATCTACATCCCTTGGGAATGATAGTTTGGAGGTGCCTAAAACCTGGGGTTCCTGAGTATGGACTGCAAATTGTGATTAGGTGACAGCTGCTAGAAGGTGGCAGGTAAGCCTGAGCATCTGTCCAATGGATGAAGATTGATTTGAGATTGCAGCCAAAGTACTCTGGCACAGGGAAGGCAAGTTCCCATCCCCAAGAGCCTCAAGGAACAGCCACTTCCCAAAGAGCAGGAATTCTGGCCCCACCTGCCTGTTCTGAGATGCTTTCCCTTTCCCTCATCTCATACATAGAAATGTGTTTCTTTAACTGATGGTAATTAAAAAATCAAGAATCAGCCTGATATTCTCAGAGCCAGATGAACAATTTAGTTTCACAAAAACTTTAATCAGAAATTAAGCTTGTTTGCAGGGCTTTTCAGTGTTTCTTCAGCTTAATAACTGCTTTCTCTTTGTGTTCCTTCCACTTACTGTTCCACCTCCTACAGCTTCTTCCAGCAGTCACTCCAGTTCTATTGCCCATCCATGAGCTTGTGGGATTTCAGGGCGGATCAAACTGCAGAAATGATTGTGATTACAAAAAAAAAAAAAAGAAAAGAAAAGTTGAACAGCATTTTTAAATTCTTACTTTTAACCTGGATTCTTGCAAGAGCTTAGTTTGCAGAGTACAACATCCAAGGGTACTTTTATCTGTCTGGAAACCACTGAAGAACAAATTCAATAATAATAGTAATAATTATAATGATAAAACTATGTAAAGTGGTGTCATATTAATGGTAGTTTCATCACAAATATTCTCTTCTTTTACCCTCCTTATAAAAACTATAAATAGACACAGGTCCGAGGTTGAACAATGAAAATTACCACAGGCACAGAGGGACTTTTGCTCTTCAGTTAGGGGAGTTATTTCTGACTAAAAGTCTGCTCTTTCCCAATTCTCAGCATTATGTAACAGGGTAATTTGTTCTTTATGAGAGTGAATACCTGTCTCCCAGCATCTGCACCCACCTACATACATTAAAAAAGTAATTTAATTCTCTGACTTGATGCAGCAATTGCTGTGGGCCTGCATGCCAGCAATTTGGGGGCTGGCTTGTATTTTCAGCTTGAAAAAGAGGAGACAAGGGGGTGTATCTATAATCTAATGCACAAATATGTACCTGCTTCTCCCTCTGGTAGATTATTTAGGGGTTAATGCATTATAATAGAACTGTTTATATTTGTTAGTTGTAGATTATTGCACATTGCATGAAAGAAATCTGGCACCGCCCATAAATCATACTTTTGTTCTGTATTCTGCTTAGGCAAGAACATGCACATATGTACAGACACATTTTATTGCACAGAGGCACTGCTGAATATAAATAGAATATTTGTCAAACTTCAGATTAACATAAAAATAACACTGTGCAAATACCTGATTCTGCCAACCCACTGGCACATCCTCCACATTTTGAAGTGTTCTGCCTAAAGCAGCATAGCTAGTGGATCACATTAGTGGAAAGAAACAGGTGAAAACACACCACAGGTTACACAAATACAAGGAAGAGAGACAGCAGATGTCACTAATATGAGAAAACATTGCTGACACGCCAGGGGACCTTCCACTTAAATGATATCAGGGAGTTAATGATCAAGCACTGACAAGCTGAGGGTAGAATTGAGACCATGTCTCACATACATGGTAATGTCTGCTGGAATCAAGAAAATTACAACTTCCCTGAGTGAATTTGTGGCTTAAAATACAGGATTATGTAAAAATCATGTTGAATATTTAAAAAATTACCTCTCTGTTTGAAGTTTTTTTGTATAAGCAATCAATATCAGTTGCCTGCACATGCAAGCAATGTTCTAAATGCTTCCCAGATCCTCTGAAAACTGTGTCAACCTAAGGAGACAGAGGCTCTGGGATTTGCAAGAGAGAAGGTGCTGCCAGGTGCTTTTACCTGAGCATTCACAAAGGTCTGAATTCCATTGACTACACAATATTTTTTTGCAAAACAGTATGGTTTTAACTGCAGGCTAACAACACCTGCACTTGACACAAACACCTTCTTGGGAAAGGACCAAAGTGACATTTTTAATGGAGTCCATGAGTTTTGTCAAAGGACACAAAACTTCTCCATGGTGCTGCAGCAGAACTCAATAGAAATAGAAGCTGAACCCCTTTCTTTCACATTTTTTCAAACAATACAGAAGGTTTTAACTCATAAGGAAGACAATGCAGACAGAACATTCAGCCCTCCTCTGCTTCTTTCTGTAGGTTCTGCTCCCATCTGCATTTGTGAAGGATGAAAGAGGAGCAAGAGAAGAGTCAGTTCCTTGGGTTTAGTTGGTTATGTTTGTAGCCATTATTCTAGAAAATAATGATTGCAGGGGATGAAGTGGGGTGGGACAGTGAAAGCTCCACAGGCCAAAAAAAATTAATTAGACTGAGATTTATGTGCTAAGATGTTGTTCATTATCGCCCAAAACACTGTTGCACTCCAGGGCTTCTTTCCAGGTTCTGTCAGATTCAGATCACTTGAAATAGATTTCACACTGTTGGTCAGTAAGTATATAAGGGAAAAAATGTGTAAAATTGTATCTTTAAAAAAGTAGTGTAAATAAGGGCAAAGAGAAAGTTATAAAATCCTACTTACTGTAATAAAATGTCAAGTTGCCAGGTTCATTGTTTCATACATTGGTTGGCATTAGCACAGGAATTTCTGTGAATGAAAGGGAATAGATTTTGGCACCTTTCTCTGAAATATATGGGCATCCACTCTGACTACTTTGCTTTATAGGTCCTGGTGTAGTAAGACCACATCTCAGTCCCATGAAACACAGTCCTGTCAAAACTCAGTAGGGAACTGGGGGTATTTCACACACATTGCAGCTGGAGTCAATTCTTCATTAGAACACAGCTCATAATTTTAGCAACTGCACCTACTGTTGGAACTCAGCCTTAAAATATAATGAATATGTCAATGCTAATCAAAAAATAAATCTAAAAGGGAAATCCTCTCTTGAGCCGGGTCTCATGATGGTTTGAAAGGGAGCAATGGGTGGTAGAAATGGAAACTGTTATACTAACAAGGGTTTGCTCTGTTTTCTTTGAGGTCTGAAAGAATTTATAAAAAGTAAACCCCACAACTTTTAGCCTGATCTCTCAGCTAAGAATGTTCTTAGTAGGTGACAGTGAAAACAATTCAGTCTTCTTTATCACCATCCCACAAAATAGGTAGGTTTATGTATTATACAGAGGAATTCCAAATCAAAGCTGGGAGTTTTAAATTGCTTTACAAAGTTAGATAAAGGGAGTCTGGAGCAGAATTTACAAATGCAGAAGCCAGTGACCTTGGCAGCAGTTTATTTGAATTCTGTTTTTTGTAGATTCTGTGCTCTTCTTCAATAAATAGCAACCAGCAACCTGCAGGACTTTTAACTTTGCTTTGCTGTGGCTGTGAGAGCTCAGCAGATGTCAGAGTGTCAGAGCAGGACTCAGAAAGTGTGGGTTCAGCTCCTCACTCAGGAACCAGTCTGGTGTGCAGCCTTGGAAGATGTACTCTAATTACTGATGAGGTGGCAATCTGGAGGTAGCATTTTATTTCCTGTCTTGCCAAAATAATGTAAGAATTAATTAGAGTTTGCAAAACACTATGAGATCCTGAGGCTAAATATTCTATAGAAGCACTAATGATCTATCTCGTTGGGTTTTGACCATATGCACAAAATCAGTTTGATGTTTTTCCAGAAAAAACTCCTCTTGTCAGAATGACAGACTTGAGCTCTTCCTTATTGCTTTATGCCATGATTTTTAATATAGAACAAAACAAGCTGTAATTGATGAAGATTTCCTGCAAATATTTTCTTGATATTTCTCCATGATTTAAATAATGTATATCAATTTATCCCTACGCTTATGAAATATTATTTGCTCAATACTCAGTGTTTTCTGGTCTTCCAAAGAGTGTCTTCTAAAAGAATTGTAAACCAAACCATTTGTCTTACACCTTATTTTCAGTAACCCCTCCCTCCTTTGAAAGACAAAATTATCACTTGAGAAACCTCACATCTAAACCCACATCCCTGTGAATGGCCAACGTCTTTCTCTACACGGCCTATTTAAAGCCTACTGTGGTCAAAAGAAAGAAACTATCTTGGAATGTTGCCTGGAAAACTGGATCACAATCCTTCTGTACAGGAGTGATGCAGAGAAAAAAACTCTTTCGAGGTACAGTCTATTTTGTGTGCTAATCCAACCCCTGGAAGATAATGAGGCTTTTAGTTATCTGTGACTTTCCTTCAATAGTTTCACTGCAGCTTGGGAATTTCAACTAAATCTTGAAAAACTAAACAGGGAAAAAAAGGGGACACAACATTTTTATTTATCAAAATTTGGATTTATGGCTAAAAATATGTTGTTTAGGAAATGATCAGTGTGAATAGTGAAGACTGAACAGCTTCTGATTGTTGGATAAAAAAGTCAAAGCTTGGTCCAAAAGACTGTAGATTGATCAATTCCTATGCTGAAGACAAGTCACAAGTGGCCAGGTCCTTTCTAGATGTAGTTCTCTTAAAGAATGAGCAGAAACCTCTCACAATTTCATGCACAATTTCTATTCTCCAACTGTCTGCTAAAGTGCTGTCCTCCTGAGTTTAGGGTGCATTATACACTTAAAATGTCTTTATATTTAGCTGGAAAGATCAGTTATCTTACTTTCCTTCATTATTCCAATGTAGCAAGGAAAATTTTGGAGAAAACCTCACTGATAGCTGCAAGAAGTTAATTGTGCATGTGATAATGAAGAACTTGATCTTGACTGAAGGATGGAAAATCATGCTGCACTCGAGATGAGTAATCTTTGCACTGAATAGTTATCAGTCAGATTTTGGTTTGGTCTCGAGAGCCAATGCTTCTGCTTTTGTATCTTAGTGAGAGGCTTAGGCCAGTCTTTCCACTTCGTGTTTAAGAAGAGATTTTTATGGTCTTCTCCTCCAAAAGAAAATAATAACTTGAGACGTGTGGATGAAGGTATATTGGAGTAGACCTGACTGAATTGTTTTGATTGAAAACTTCTCAGTTCTACTTGACAGTTTTTCTCAGAATGTGCTTCTACTCCCTGTTTCTTTGATGACAGAAAAACACCTTGTCCTCTTGAAGTTTTTTTTAATATAAGAGCAATTTAACAGTTTTTATTGCATGGATTATTTCTGGTTTATCTATGTAAACATAAACATAAAAAGGAACAAGCTTGGTGGTGTTTTTGATGGATTTTGAACTTGCTGCAACAACTTGCAGTCTAAAGTGATACAGCCTTTTTTTAAAAATATATTTTTTTTTACCTTGCCATATCTCAAAGTAATGTCAACACATTGCAAAGCTGGATGCCATTAAGTACTTGAGGTGACTCTGTTTAGTGACTTAGAATTTACCTTAAAAGACAACACAGGTGTCAGAAAACACCGAGATCTGTACCAGCCTAGAAAGTCTTTCTCGAGTTCTGGGCATAATAACAGATTTGTTTTGTTTTGTTTTGTTTTTCAAATCTGCTTGCTGTAGCTGTTGAATATAAAATCAGGTAACATTATCCAGCCTGCTTAGCGACTTCAGGATGAAAAGGGTGATGTTTGCAGAGCCATGTGGGAACTGCAGGGCTCAGTGCCTATCTGTTAACACCCTCCCAAGGAAGGAGTTCAGACTCATATGCAATCAGTAGGCCACGATCAGACTTATTATTACACACAAGAAATTTGTTTGGGAACGATATCTTTGTGAACCATTGTCAGTAGCTGGGGTTATGGCCACAACTGCTTTATCATTACCCCCGCTGGGATTTCACTAGCAGCAGCACACATCAGTCTGCGGTTGGCTGTGCTGTATTACTGCTATGCCAGCTTGTTTCCTTGGATCCAGATCCAAACCCATTAAAATATTACAGGAAGGCATGCTGGATTTCCCCAGCTCAAGGTTGTAGCATGCATGTTAATCATGCAGGAGATGATTTTTACATAATGGGGACAAGCCAAAAAATGAGCCCAGCATCCAGATCAATTTTCTCAGCATAAGTGACTCATTTTTTCGATGCACCACTGCAGGCATCCCAGACCTGGTGCTGAGCCCCCTGTCCGTCCCCCTGCCACGCTCCGATGTGGGCATAGGCACCCTGGCTGGGTTTGGGTTGGACATCAGGAGGAATTTCTTCACAGAAAGAGTGATGAGGCATTGGAATGGGCTGCTCAGGGTGGTGCTGGAGTCACCGTCCCCAGAGGTGGTTAAGGCGGCACTCAGTGCCATGGCAATGTTCAGTCATATGTTGGACTCCATGGATTTTTAAGCCTAATTGATTGTGCTGTTCTGTGGGGTGAGGTGTCCCCATGAAGACTCAGAACTCCACCCATGGTCAGGCAGTGCCTGTGGTCCTGTGGGGCACATCCGTGTCGCCGAAAATGCGGGAAAAACAAAAACCTTCCCAAAGAATTTTTAGTGTTGGAGAATCAAGGCATTACTTTATTCTGGCCAGGATGTTGTTTTGGCCAGGATGTACAACAGGAATCATTTCATCCACACATAGCTCGGGTGAGCAGAGGAAGTCATTCCATCACATGTCAATTTTACTAGATTTTTCAGATGCCTATAGAGTCAAAACCCATGGAAATTCACTGGTTCAGTGTTCATTGGTCCCAAGTTGCACAGTTCTCAGTATTTGGTNTCTTACTCTCCTTTCCCAGACCAGGTGTCTTGGACCATGCCAGAGGTGATTGGAGTTAATGGTCTGTTAATGGCTGTTGATGGTTGTTATCTTTTGTCTATCTTCTGTGCTACCCCCAGTTTGTGAGGCCTCAGCAGGCCTCACCTGTTGGAACAATGCCCTGGAAAGAAAATTCAGTTCCCTTCCACGGGGGCAAAGGCAAACAGGGGTTGGACTTGATGGTCTCAAACATCTTTTCCAAACTACTTCAATCTTCAATTCTGTGAAAACTGAATAAAGTTGCATTAAAAACATTTTAAATTTCGTATCATGTCCAACACCTGGGGCAGCACCAGGGCTGGGGGCAGGGGGCGGCCCTGCCCCGCGGAGCCCTTGTGGTTCTTGGGCGGTGCCGCGGGTGCTGCCCAAGGCGCCCGGTCCCAGCTCTTCCTCCAGGCTTTGCCCGGCAGAATTTCTCTTTCTGAGTGTCCCCCTCGTGTGCCAGTGTGGAGGTGTGTCACTGTAGGACACAAAAAAGGATGAGCGACTCCAAATGTTTCAGAAGGCAAAGAGCATAGAAAGAAAGCTTTATTGTCATTATTTAATTCTTGCTACCTTTTTATAAGGTGTTCTGATACAGACTTCACATGATTGGTGAATAGGAACGACACCTCTCCAATCCCATTGGTCAAACTAGAGAAACAGCTGAAATGTTCTGAGAACTAGAAAAGCAAAACATCACCTGGAGAAAGATTGTTTTGAGAAAGGATAGTTGTTTGCCAAGATTGTTTTGGGAAGAAGCTTTCTTGAGAACTTTTTCCTTGGGAAAAAGCTAGCAGCTGCTAGCAGGCTAAAATCTCTCAGACCCAGAAATATCAGGCCCACAGAGGTGGGTGCAACACTGGCTGGCCCTGGGTGCTGGGGAATGGCTGTGGCTTCTGAGCACCCCTTAATGCTTTAGGATGCACAGCAGTGACATGGTTTTGTGCTTGTAATGCATTAGGGAGAATTTTCAGGAACCAAGCTCATGTCTCAGGAACTTATCCTGTACTTGGCGCTGATGAGGGGCACCTCAAGTGCTGTGCCCAGTTCTGGGTCCCTCAGTTCAGGAAGGACAGTGAGGAGCTGGAGCCTGACCAGACATGGACAACGGAGCTGGGGAAGGGTTGGGAGCACAAGTCCCATGAGGAAGCTGGGGATATTCAGTCTGGAGAAGAGGAGGCTCAGGGATGACCTTATTATTCCCTACAACCATCTGAAAGGAGCTAGGTGGGGCTTGGCCTCTTCTCCCAGGAAACTTCCCACAGGATATGAGGACACTGCCTAAATTCCAGGTGGCAGTGACTTTAGGTGCTCATTTACTGTATTTTAGGCTCTTGGGGTAAGGCAGCCATCTCAAAGGTCCATGTTAGAGAACAGGAAAAATCAATAGCAACGGGGAATTAAAAATAAATAATGCCCCTGCTAGGCTAAGATTGACAGCGTTTTACAAAAGAATCTGGCATCAAAAGGAGGGAACAAGCACTGCTGGGAATTTTCTCTTTTTAGAAGTGGCAGATTAAGGCACACAAGGAACTGGTGAGTAAGACCTGTTGTATTCTTACTGGCACCTGGATGGCTGCCAACATCTTCATTTCAGTAATTGTGCTCTCATTGCTGTACTGTGTGAGAAGCAGATCCTAAGGACAATGAGATAGAAGTTGTGTGGGGGTTTGTTTATTTTTTTAGGTAGTTGTAAATGACTGAGTGTTTTACCAAGAAAGATAACACAATTTAATAATGCTAGTGGGATCTGGATTTGTATTCTACAATGAAATGAATGTAAACAGCCTTAACTCGTAACTTAAATATTTAAATGTAATTGCTTAAACTTTTATTAATTTTTGGATTTCATGAACAGCCATAAAATGGGAGTTTTATGAGAGAGATCTTCCTTCAGCATATGCTAATGTGTATTGGTTTTGGTGTAGTTTAATTTGTATGGTAAACTTAACTATTGGTGTGCGAGGGAGTCCTACTCATGTTTCCTAAATCCCCTTTTTTTCCTCACTGAATGTGTCACATAGCCAGTTACTCATGGAAATCAATTTTTAAATACATGTCTGTTTTCAGAAGTAGGTTACATTTGTTCATCCAGTCAGGAAAGGGAAAAATACCAGATTGTCTTTTTTGAACACAGCTCAGCAACCCTCTGAACACTGGCAGCTGAGCTCCACGTAGGGAACCGCTGCAGAGAAACTCGGCTACGTCTGAATAATGCAATTCCATTCACAGTATTGTAGGAACACGATGAAAAAAGAGAGAGGCTAAGTTTGTCAAACGTATTGTTTGTGGGAAATTATGCATTCAGCTCTAACAAGCACTCGGCAGCTGCCGTGCTTTGCGTGCTGCCAGAGCTGTCCTCGCAAAGTGACAGCTACCGGGGAGTCCCCACCCCGGCTTGGCTTGCACGGTGCTCCAGCAGAAGTGTTTTCCCATCGCTCCAGGCCATATCAGCCGTCCCTATCTCATCCTCAGTTCGATTAAGACGTGATGTGCTTTGCTTCCTCGCTGCTCTCCTTTTATCTCCTCTTCTTCCACTGCTATGACATTTTTCTTCTCCCCATTAGGGCTGGTCCTGAATGCTGATAAGGTTGGATTTGCTGTAAATTGCGGGAGAAATAGGCCAGCCCCGTGGTGCCTGGTATCTTGCAAGCATCAAACCTTTCATGTTCAGAGGGTTCCAAGAATTTTATCTGAGTTTTCAGTCTTTGTTTTTTGTAAGGTTTAGACCCAAATCCTTTTTTTTTTTAAAAAAACTGCTTTCATACTTCTCCACTTGCTAAGTTTCTCTGTGAAGGTTCAATGCAAAATCAAGTAAAATTTTCTCTCAGGCCTGTTTTAATGATGAAGGTTTAGAAAACCTCAGAAGTTGGGCTAACCCATCAGAGAAGAGTTTGCTGTATGGTAGAAGTGGAGCTTGGGTTGGTTATTTATTTATTTTTTAGTATGTTTTATTTTGTTCCTCTCAATTTTTAATCCCGTTTTTGAATTTTGGTTCTTTCGTCCCTAATGCTGGCATTTCTACTCCTCTTCTTAACTTTATGCCAGTTAACTCAAAACACTTCTAAATGTCTATATATTATAAAGCTAGTGATGCTGTTTATAAAGAGTTAGTTTGAAATATTGTAAAGGTTTTTTTAAATTGTTTTAAATTTGTTCATGTCATTTTCATATGACATCTACATAATTAATTTTTAATATTTACATTAGAAATTTCACAAAGAAACACAAGAGATTGTCAGATTCTGAAACTTGGCAGGGAGGCTGAGAGCAGAGATGAGCTTGTTTGTCTTTGCCATTTGAAGCACCAAGTCCCAGAATCAAATTGTGCCAGAGCATTAAGATTGTTTACATTTGGGTAATTTTTATGTGTGTAGTTTGGTGCATTTAGTTTGTTTGTTTTTGTTTTTTTTTTTTTAATTCAAGAACACTATGGCTGGGGAAGGTTATATGATGATTGCCTGGTACTTCAGGGACAACTGATATATCCCATAATTTGATTATAATTTGATTATTATTATTTAGTTTGGATTTTTGACTTGACATAAAATAGCAACAGCAAAAGCAACTTGGTCAAAATCAGAGTGGAATTTGATCTTTACTAGCTGTTGTTCATTTTGGTGTTGTTTTTTGGAAGTACTTCAGCATCTGGGTATTGCTTTCCAGGAAATGCACTTGTGTGGCTTTTAATGCTGTTGAGGTCATTGTTGTGTACCCCTGCATATACGAAGAATTAACTTGCTGGTTTATTGAGTCTTAGATTTCTGTAATCTATAGGCTAACCCTCTTCAGTCTGCATAAAATGTAACCCTGTGTTGAAGCTTGCATAATGCTGGAATGCAAATTATTTAGTAGCATTTTATCATTGGAGTGTTGCATTTTTGTTAAACAGCCCTTCAAGGGAAGGTTTGGGCCTCAACAGAAACTGAAAATTCAGCCTATCAGCTATAAATGAATTTTCAAAGCACCGTAAGAAATAAGAGGGATATGAGAGATTTCTGCAGGTACTCCATCCTTTCTAACAAAGCTAACAAAACCCATACAAATTTGGTAGAAATTGTTGACAAAAGTCTTACAAATATTGGTGCAGTTTTAATCAAAAAGTCTATAATAGTCACACAATCTCTTCGAGTGATTGGTCTGTTTCAGTGCATGAAATCTTTGGGAAGTTTTTCCTGGGGGATTCACTCAGTTTATTTGCATTTCTTCCTGATTCATTCAGCCAGAGAGCATTTTTGTGTTGCTGCCCCTATGTTCTCTGCTTCCTACTCCAGCAATATTAAGCACCTTCTTTGGCTGTTTCTTTTTGGAGGGAGAACCAGGGGCCACAATTACCAGAAAGCAGAGATTCAGCAGTTTATGAAAAACTTGCATCTTGTAGAATTTCCAGGCCTGCCATTTATCATCATTAGTGATTCCCGAGGTTGCTGGTGTTTCTGTAGCTATTTCTACAGAGCAGACCTAGTGCTGTTTTGTGATTTGGGAAGCTGCTTGTGCGAAGGATGATGTATCTAAGTGTTGGTTTGTATGGAGTAGCTGTGGATTTTATTTGTTCCAAGCTAAACTGCTGACCTTGAGAATGGCTTAACCAATTGCTCTGCAAATACCACAGGTTGCAGGTGCCGGTTTAGGGAAAAGTGGGGTTTATAAACATGGGTTTCAATCTTGGCAGACACATTTGACTCACAGGCTTAATTTTACGTCTCCTTACCCAAATTTCTCTTTTACATTACCGGTAAAAGAGAAAATTTGCTATAGCAGCCTTCAAATCATGTCCCAGGTAATTAAGGGTTGAGATCCTGTTCTGGCACAGAATGTTTAAGGTTTCCATGAACTCTGCCACTGTGGCAAGCAAATCCTCACCTGGTGTGCTCAGCAAAGTGTACACTTATCCCAATTTCCACCGCTTTATGAAGACTGAGGAAAGGGTGAATAAGGGCTCCTAGTTCTTCATCTAACCTGAAAGAATTGGCTGAAAATACAGAGAGAACTAAATGACACTTTATATATGGAGTGTAGTGGGATCTGCATGTGGCTGGCAGTGAGTGCACACAGCTTTATTTTTTCTTTTGGGGATAGGAATCATAACAGGATTCTCATCAGTTGTCTATATGTAGACAACTATAATCCATAGACTGGAACTACAATCCATAATACTGGAAGTTAGGAAAGTACAAGGAATACTGTGGTTTCTTCATCTTGGAGTTTCCTATGCACCAGTGATAGTGTTTTAAAATGCTTTTAAGCAGAGCACTGGATGTCTGCTACTGTCTTCTTAATTTAGCCCTGTGTAGTTCAATTTTCCCCATCTTCCTTGCTGGCCTAATTAGGAAAATAAAATTGCTGGTTGGACTCCTAGCAAGTTAAAATATCTCTTGTGTGTAACTTGCAGCATCCTGTTGTGGGCCTGATATTTCTGGGTCTGAGAGATTTTAGCCTGCTAGCAGCTGCTAGCTTTTTCCCAAGGAAAATTTATCAAGAAAGCTTCATCTCAAAACAATCTTGGCAAACAACTCTCCTTTCTCAAAACAATCTTTCTCCAGGTGATGTTTTGCTTTTCTAGTTCTAACAACATTTTAGCTGTTTCTCTAGTTTGACCAACGAGATCAGAGAGGTGTTGTTCCTATTCACCAATCATGTTAAGTCTGCATCGGAACATCTTATAAAAGTAGTAAGAATTAGATAATAAAGCTTTTTTCTATGCTCTTTGTCTTCTGAAATATTTGGAATCCTTCATCCTTTTTTCATGTCCTACAATGACATCCTGTCACCTCGGTTTAAATGGGAGCTAAATGGAGAAGTGGAATTGTGTCTGGGGCCTGTGGGGCAGTGAAAAGGAGTTCCATGAGCAGCGTGGTGGGCTCCTACCCCTTGCTGTCCTTTAAAAAGGTACCTTTGGTACTATGCTGATGAACTTGGGGGGGATTGAAGCCTTTCAAGCTCACCACTGGCCTTTGATTGTTTTAAAACTTTTCTAATGGTTTGAAGCAGATTGTGAGACATCCTGTTTCTAAACTAGTTTTATATGGAAGACAGCTCATCTCCAGAAACTGATATGCTTCTCTGTTTGGTTTTTTCAAGACAAGCCTGTACAGAGAACAGAAGCTTATTGGCTACTCTGAATTTTCCCATTCAGTGACAATTACAGAATGCTCTTGTGCTAAATAACTGCTGCTGATGTACTGTGAAAATTTTGTGTCTGATAGAGCCTGGAACTTTGCTGTGCCTGTGAATTTGTGTAGAGGTTTTCATTTGTCCCCAGTGCAGTCAGTATTGACATACACACCAAGACTGAACTAGAGAGGTTAGTGCTCTGCTTTTTACGTGGGTGCATAGTCAGCCTTTCATATTAAGGCAGGATGCTTGCTGCAGAGTTTCAAATATTTTCAAAATCCAATTTGTCTAAGTCAGAGCTGTGTCCAAGCTGCTGTTGGGCAAGGCAGCAGACTGGCAAACAAAAGTAGCTTTTGTGAGTACCAGCCCTTTTTTATCTCCGTTCCAGCTACATTACTCAGTCCAATAAACTGCTTTTTCCTGCAGAATTTGCTTGCTTCCATTAGATTCACTTCACTGCTATGGTATAGAAATAATATGAGAATGTTACCATAAGGGAATAGTTTAAAATAGATAAATATTAAAAGTATGCAACCAGCCTCACATCATCATTATTGAAAATTGCCGATTGCTTGGGTAGTGAGGAGATGTATTTAGGGGAAAAATTTTTAGGAGTCATGCAGCCACATTTCAAATTAGTATAAGTTCTACAGTGTTCATTAGGAGACAATAATTATGCTTAATATGGAAGCATGTCTTCAAGTGAAATGCTTCCAGCTTTTTATGGATAAAGCTAAATTCCATCAGCTAAATCTGTGTTGTTTTAGGTTTCTTTTCCTAGTTAATTCCTACTAATTTTGACACTTGAGCTTCACATTTGTGTTTAAATTTGGGGTTCTGCTTAGCAATGCTTTTTATGAAATTAAGATTGAGGCTCCAGCATTCTCTTTTAAACAAGGAATCTCAGACCTGATAGAGACTCTGCACAGTAACCCTTGTAACGTGTCAGACTCCTGTTTTTCCTTTTTTCCGTGACTGCTGCATGGAATCTGGGCTGATGCTAATCTAGAAGGACAGTCACACCTCATGAAAGAATCATCACTGCTAATCAAATCAGAGTGAAAACCCACCACTCTGCATCAGTGGAGACATTTAATGTGCTGAATATTTCATGCACTGGGGGCTGTGGCTGTAGACAAAACCCTCTCAACAGCTCCTCGTTGCGTGCAAATATTTACTCAGACACTCTGGAGTGGTTGAACTGGTGTGCAGCAACACCGGGAAGCCTTGAGTGATCCTTCTAAGTAATGGTAATTACAAGTGACTCCACACATGCTGGGTCACGGTGGCTTGCAGACAGCCCCTTGCTTTGTCAAAGCTCCCCTTGCCTGCATGATTAAGTGGGCAGTGTGCCACGGGAAATTTGATGCATACAGGATGACAAATGTCTGTTTTGGCTGCTGAGAATTGAACTCAATCGTAGATCTGCAGAAACATCAAAACACAATCAAGGGCTGACATCAAACCCGCGAGCCAAGAGAATTCCTCAGGCAAAAAGGGCTGAACTTGAAAGCACAAGAAGGGAGTGCTTTAGTTTGTGTGCTGGTACAGCAGTTTGTTTTGCTGATTCGTTGCAAGGAGGGGTAGAGGAAGTGACAACCCACAAAAATGTCTCTCTGTAGTTCCTGTTATTCTTTATATTTAAATTGTAGAGGTGGAGGGGCAAAAGAACAGAGCAATGCAATCCAGTAAGTTTCCTTTCAGTTTTTTTATTTAGACTTCTAATTTTTTTCTCTACAGTATAGAATAGTTGCTCTTGGCTATCCGTAGTGGAAATCGTCCTTCTTATTTACACTCGTAGTATCTCCTTGTGACACCAGGAAGAACTCACTGTTTAAAACAGTGGTGCAAATGCTTCATTCACCTGCTGCTTTTGCAACTGCTTGGTCTTACAAGACTGCTTTAAAAAGCTGTCCTGTCTTGTTGCCTGCGTGTTACTCACATTGTGATAAGTGCTGACACAAAAGGTCAGACTGTAGAATTAGATTCATCCTGTACCTCCCAGCAGAGGCATAAGGATTGACTCAATGTTATTTTCAGGCCCTAGTTCTGTACAACCCAGGCAGTCCTGCAGGTTGATGCGTGTGGTGAAATCCACTTCCAGGCTGGGATCAGGCTGTGAGTGTGAGCACTCACAAGCACATTATCTTTGAGTGGAGAATTACTGTGTTCCTTTGGTCTGTGTGAGTGATGGCAGAGGGTTACTGGGTGCTACATCAATCTTCATTTTAACTAGAACTCTTTGCACCAGGAATTCTGGTGTTTACCTTACAAGGTTTATAGCCCTTCCTGAATCTCCTCTAGAGATGTCACCATGTGTCCTCTTTCCTCTGCTTTTGTAGTGCCACAACACTGAAGGTGGAGACAAAATACACCTTGACAAGTGTGCTTGTCAAATAATAAAAATTCATTATTCCTACACAGGTGTTCAAGAGCTGTGAAAAAACTGTTGAAAGAGTTCTTTGCTGGAAAATAATATTGCTGGTCAAATAATGAACTTCTGAAAGGAATTTTGAGTAAATATCAATCTTTGTTTCCAATATTTATTGAAATATCAATAAATAAATATCAATAATTGTTTATCAATATTTATTGAAAGCAAAATTTCTTTCAATAAATAATTTTTTTTCTGCCTGTATTCATCTGTCATGAGACTTGGTCGTGGTGGCTCTAAAGCAAAGACCTTCACAAGGAGCACAGAAGCACTGTGTGTTGGGATGCTTCTGGAGGCAGTCTCTGTAGAGGGGCAGAATTCCTCCCAAGGGGAAGGGAATCCAGCTTCTGCCCTGTCCCAATTATCTGTCCTGCTGTGCTCGAAGCAAGGAAGGAAAAGTAGTTACTTCTCTGCCAGTCCATTTGGTTATTGACAGACTTCTCTGTGTGTTGAGGCTGTTAAACACCGAGGAGTAAAACCAAGCCAATTTCATGCTCGGTGTGTCCTGTTTCACCAGCAGTGGCCACATAAAACCCACAAACCCCAAGGAATATCCTCACAAACGCACAAAGCAAACTACAAAAGCAACTTAGCTTTCTGCCAAGAGCAGAAGTTTTAATTTCTGAATGTGCCTGGCTGAATTTGTCACACTCCTACAATGCTGCCTCCTTCCAGCGTGCCAGCTGCTTGTGCATGCAGCACCACAAATGGCACTTGCCCCAGGCTTATGTTCTTGAGTGTTTCCTCTCGATGCCTGGATCCACAGTGGTGGAGTGAAGCTGTTGATATTGGATAGGTCCTTTCTCAGGTGTAATCAGTCTGGAGGTTTATCATTTCATAATGAGTTCACCGATAGAAATTGAAATTGCTCATTACAAACTGGAGATTGAGATGGTTATTTTTCCTACGAAAGACTGATTTAAAAATGACAGAACTTGCATTTGTTTTTTCCCCAAAAGATTTCTATGCAAAGCATGATTGTGTCCCACTGTAAGGAAAAGGGCATTCATAAAAGACTTTTTTCTCAGTGTGTACTGTGTATACTTATGTACAATATTTTATAAGAAGATCACAATGGCAGTTCATGTGGCTTTGCTGTGTCTCTTTCAGGATGGATTTTCATCATGTCAGCCTCTTCAGAATAGACTTAATCTGAGAGAGCTAGTGATTTATTGAATTTTTAATTTATTTTCGATGTAGGCCTCTGTTCTCCTTGCTGTTCAGAAACATCAGTTAGAAAGGAGCATTTTGAGAGTGGTGTATTGTATCCTTTTGAAGAATCCTGTGAACTGCTGGGTAATCAGCCTCACATGCTGTTAGGCCTTTTGGAGAATTTCTTACACTGTGACCTTTTTCAGGAACTGTTCCTCCCCTCTCAGAGGGGACACAAAATTGTTCCTATCCAGAAACGTTGCAATGGTTGAGCTTTTTGTTGTAATGAATCTCTGTGGAAAAGAACTTTACTGTTTTGGATTTAATGAAAGCAAATCCGGATACTTACTGCAAGCATTCATAGCATCTCCTTGCATAGAAGAAATGGACACGTTGCTGCTCTGAATGCTGAGTGGCTCCACAGTGTCACTGAATACAACTTGCTTTAGAATTTGGCTCCTTGCTTAGAACCTGGGAAGCAGGGAGTGGTGGTTGAAGTAAAAGTATGGTTCTACACAAAATATACACAGCTGGTCTTTTTCTTTTCAAGCTTTCTTCTTCCATGTTTTTCTGCTTCATTATGGGCCTTAAAAATATTTCAGCCTGAAGGATTTCAGCAGAGCTTACCTGGATTTTTCTTACAGAAGGTGTCAGGGATATAAGTAAGAATTCCAGCATGTTATCAGGTGCAGGGAGAGAAGCCAAAATATATATATGAAAGATATTTTCAATGTGGAAAGGTGTGTTCTGTAGTCCTTTGAAAATGAAAACCAATGAGACACAAGGAACTGAAGCCCATGGTTTTCCAGATGTTTCCTGGCTGTCTAAATCAATCTTTTATGCCTGCACCAAATTTGCTGAAACAGTGCAGTTCCTGGAAAATGCTTCTTGATGAAATCCTATTTATGCCAAAAGTCATATAATCAGGAAAAAAACCCCCACCATAACATGTTTGCATTATAAGTGCTTGCCCTGATCTCAGTGCAAGGTCACACCAGATGCTATATGAAGAATTACTACAACTTTGATGATGGCTTGTGTACCGTGTCCAGGCTGCTAGTGTTCTAAACTTCAGCTAATTTTGAGAATCGGGAATTGCAACAGTTGTCAAATTATTTCAAAAGGACATGGAATAAAAGCTGGTGATGTTTATTTTTTTCTCTTCTCAACTTGCCTAAAAGCACCTTCAGCTGCTCTGATCTTAAAGTGCAGAGTGTAGAGCAGCGTTTGCTTGCTGGAAATCCAGGAAACACTGAGTTTTCAGTTCTATTGTCATCTGCCTAGCCTTATGTGCTCTTATTTCTTAACAGGAATATCTCAGAAAATAAATCACTTCCCCCACCCTTTTTCTGTGAGGAACCCAAGGATAATTCAGGCAGAATCAAAGTAGAAGCTTCGAGTTACTGAAGTTCTGCTTTATCTGCCTTTGATTCCCTAATGGACCTTCTTCTCCAAAAAGATGAGATGGTTATGTTCTGATTAATGTGGACTATTTACCATTTCTGCTGATAAGCTGGGAGGATGCATTAAGTCTGCCTCAGCAAGTGGCAGTGAAGTTTCAAATGGTAACGAGGACAGCTGCATCTTTCTGTGACTCCTGAAGGTCAAGCGTCTCTAAATCCTTTCCCAGCTTATAAATAAGACTGCTGATGTGATTCAGTTCGTTATGGAAACTGTAACCCCAAGGATATTTTCAGCCTTTTGTGTTGGTGGAAATACTTCTGGCTGTCTTTATAATGATACTCCAGATAGTGATTTTCAGTGTTTTTTTGGGCAGTGGTTCATATCAAGCCACAGATGTATTTTGAATGAGTAGTGAGACTGCCTAAATCTTAAACTGGAAGTTGGAGTTAGAGCCAGACTTGAAGATGACAATTTCATGAGGAGTATGTGTGCCCAAAGCCCTCAGCTTCCTTTGGCTTGTGTATTTCAGAGCCTGTGGTTCAGTGCTGCTTGTGCTTGGGGTCTGAGATGGAAGGAGAAATGATTGCTTGCAAGAAATCTTAACCTTGCTTGTCAAGGTTAAGATTTTTGGCTTGATTTTTCTTCCCCCAGTGGCATTGAAGAGCTGTGTAAAACTGAGATCTGAAATGCACCTGGGGATAACCCTCACTTGAGAAAAGAGGGGAGGGAAATGCCTGCTGGTTAAAAAGGGGAAGAGTAAGGGCAGGGTCAGAGTTGCACATAAGCCCTGCATCTTCTTTTGGCATGACCTTTGCCATTGTCAGGGCCTGGAATGCCAGTCTGGTGCTTAGGACTGCTGCTGGGGACATCAGTGTGTGGAGCAGTGGTCACTGGGCCCCCGGGGTCTTCATGTCTTGAGCAGCAGTCTTGTATTTTGCAGCTTTTGTTTCCAGTCTTGTACTCTTTCTCCTGGCTTCAGCTACTTCCAGTTCCTTGGTGGTGCCAAATGTTGCTGGCCCCATCTGACTTTCCCCCTTTTCCTGTGGCAAAGCTGAATCAGCTCCTCAAGGATTGTTTCCTCAGAAGGACACAGCTGCCTCTGGAAGCCTTGAGATGATCCTGAGTAATGGGTTGTTTATTGAGCCTACAGATGATGGCTGTGCTTAGAGAAGTGTGTATTGTAAATTACTGTTGCAAGTTCAGTGGCACCTTGCTCATAAAATACTGCCATACTTGCTCTCTTGTGAAGTATTTTGATGCTAACCCTTCAGAGGATTTAATCTGATCAGTAACACTCCTTACCTCACTGCAGCTCCCTTCTGTTGGAATCTGCTCCAGTGCCATGTTCCTTTTGTGAAGGTACTCTAGCATTTGGGTGTTTAAAAAAAAAGGTTAAATATGTGATTGTACAAAGGTGTACAGGGTTGTCAATTCTTCCTGGACAACTTCCTCACTCTTTGTAGGAGATACACAGATCAGAAGGTATTTGCAAATACTTTGAGGATGTCACTGAACTTCACAATGATTTGCATTTGAGCAACAGTCAAACTTAGTTTAGTACAGTGCTTGTTTTTGCTAGTGGAATTACATTTATGAAGAATGATTTTTAAAAAATCAGAAATACATGAGATAAAGGTACGTCTGTAGTTATGTCTCATTTGGATCTTTAATAAATAGGCATGAATTTGTTGTGTGATGTGGGAGGCATTTACTGATGCATCCACTAATGATATTTAATATCAGTTGTGGCTCTGGATAGTTGAACTGTTTATTCTGTGTGTTTTTACCTTGTGAAATAACGGTGCGTTCTTGTTTCTATTTCAAACTATGTGTTGAGTTTTGCCACTTCCAAAACTGTCAGTTTATCACATGCAAGGTCTTTTTTGTGTAGAGAAAACAAATGTTTTTAAGTGGTGCCTTTACAGAGGCACCAAATTTATCAGACTAAGGTGTGGAGAGACAATTGTGTAAGTGAAAGAATTCAGAATTAGAGTGTGAATCTGGTTTGCTTCTGGGATTTTGGTGTTGCTTTGGGACTGAGAATACCATGGCTCCTTTTGCTGGAAGTGTTGTCATTATAAAGCTGCAGAGATTAAATGTGTCTTTATTTTTTTAATGCCAGTTCCAGATAGCTCCTCTTTACACACAGTAATTTCAGTCAAAACTGAAGTTTTGTGTCACTAACTGAAGTTAGAGTGCAAACTCTAATGGGGATGGTGGTGTGTATATTGCTGGTATTTTTAAAATCACATTGCCTTAAAAGTTACTTTTTTTTTTTTTTTTTTTTGTAATGCACTGCTATGAACAACAAATTTGTGCAGTTGAATTTCCTGGCAGTCCACTGAAGAACTGTGTTTTCTGTGTTGGTGCATGTCAAAGGCTACTGAAAGGTCTTACTTGGGCTTGACTAGAAAGGCTGTGTCCCGGGGATATGGAAAATCTTCAGTGAACTCCAGGAATGAGGTGAAATGCCATGAGTCCTCTTCACAGGTAGGTATTTACCCTGAGCCTTTCAGCAAATCTGACAAACTGCGTGTTAGAAGAATGTGAGAGAAGTATATCAGTGGTTTGCTTCTCTGAAAGCACAGCAGAATCAAATCTCTGTTTTTCAGATGCCCAGTGACAGTTTGAAGCGAGAGTTGGCTGCTATGGCAGCACTCCTCTGATCCTTCACTTGTTAAACAGGGAGGAAAAGCCACAAATCAAACTGGGTTTCATTTGCCTCATCAAAGCCAACTCAAATGAGTACATTCCTCTTGTCTTTGATTTTGGTAATTTTTGAGATATCTCCTGAGGAGATACCTGAATTTGTAGCATGTGGGGAGCTGCTACTTCTGAGAGCTTAAAATGCTTGCATCTTGCATTAGAAAATCCTGACACTGTATGACCAAACTGATGTGCATCCAGCCCCTGTGAGTCACAGGGCTTCACAGAAAGCCTTTCAAAGCACACTGAAAAGACACCTGCTGGTCACAGCTCAGACTGAGTCAATTGACCAAGTCATTGTTGCAGAGTTCCTGCTGTGTGCACATTCCTTACACAGTCCCAGCCAAAACTGGGATTGTCTTTGCCCAGCAGGTATTTTGCCAGCAGAGCTGAGTGGCAAATATCCCCCCTAGTAGGTCATAAATGTCCTAGTAAATGTCAATAATATATAGTGTGTGGATATGGTTAATTAATCATTTGATGCTAATAATACAACAGACTTCAACTGAGTTACTGAAAGTCTGGTTTTGTAAAAAGACTCCTTTCTCTTTCTTGTTTTACCTCCAAAGTCTGGGATTGCTGAGGGCCACCCTCAGCAGTAAAGACTGGGGCAAAGAGGGTGTGCAGAAATTCCACCTTCTCTGTGTCTTGTGTTACCAGGACCAGTCCTCTTGGACCCCCTTCTCTTCTGGAGCCCTAAAGCACAGGATTCCTCTAAGAAGGCCTTTGTAGAGGTCAAAGTTACAAAGGGCCAGAGACAGACACCCTGCAGGGGTACCCTGTTATACCATGGAAGAAGGTTTGGCAGGTGGTAAAGGACTGCTGACGATAGGTGGAGGGCTGAGGAAAATAAAGCCCTTACAAATCACTGGCTCTGAATTCCATGTAGAGACCAGTCCACCACATTTGCATGTTTATAAGGAAGGCAAGTTCAAGGTGAAGATATTTTGTTTTATGAAACTTGGTGTTTCACCAAATTGGCATGATGCATGTGGTCCACTAGGAAATTACAAAATCAGCCTCAGAAATTAGTCGGGAGTCCATTTTTTAGTGACCTGCTGCACTTAACTTTTGTGTAGATGGGATGCTTGGGACCAGAACTGTTCAGGTGCAAGGCAGAAACTGGATGATAAGGCCTGGAGCCGGATTTCTTCCTGATTTTGGTGACTGTGATACTTGAAGTAAGAGAGGCAGATGAGGGGGTGGTTGGGTTTTCTCACTGGACGGTTTGTAATCACCTCTTTTGCTAAACTTGCCAGTGAGGCAGGAATGTGCACAAAACATTCTTGAGATCTGTCTATCAAATTGCTAGCTGAGTCTTCCTAACTTCTTGTTCTCTCTGAAAATGCTACTATGGATGCAACCCATAGAGATAAAACCTGATGTTTGGTCACTGTTAGTTGTGTACTGTTTTAAATGTTCTGTGGAAAACAATGCATGCAGTTCCCCATTGGTTGCATGAATTTTGGTGTCATTAAATGTTGAGACGACTGAAAGAGCTGTCAGTCATTTCTGTGAATACTTGTAAACTGTCCTTGGGTGTCCATGTGGATGTGATCTTCCCTTTATCCCCCCAGAATTAAGCCTGTGACACTTGACTGTAGCAGATGATTATTGATGCTGCAGCACATCTTCTTTTCCCCCAGCTGGCCAAGGGGAACATGTGCATGACCTGGGGCTGCAATGTGCCAGAAGAATTGGAGACCAAGGTCCAGAAAGATGGACTCACGTGGATTGTGTGCATGCCGTGTCTTTAAAATGCAGGCAGCAATTCTAGATGGGGAATGAAGGTTAGTTCAGCCTCCTGGCCCAGGTGTTGGTGTTCTCCTGCACCCGTGCACAGAGGAGTGAATTTACAGATGGGTGAATGTCGTAGGGTTCACGGCTGAGAGCTTTGTTTTCAGTGTGTGTAGGGTCTGTTATTAGAATGTGTTTCTTTAGCTGTCAAGTGACTTCCTCATTTTGTAACTGAGTTAGCTCCTGTCAGAACTGTCACACGCTTGTATTTTATGTCTGGTACAAAGACATATCGACAAAAATTGAGCCATGCAATTTTGTGCCTTTTAAATGTTTCCTTTTTCACCTTCCAGTGATCTAAGCTCTGTAACTGTTGGCTAAGTACCATATTACCCTGTATTGGGTGGTACAAGATACCAGGTGTTGTATTTTTATACAGCTATTTTGATATTGCAAACTTGAAATTCATGCTTTCCTGCAAGCCATAGGCTGCACAATACAAAGCTAATCTGCTGTACTTTCAAATTCAAGTGAAGGCTATGGGAACTTCCTGCCATCTCCAAGGGTTTGTATTGCTATTTCTTTCCCCCAGATTGAATTTGTAATCACAGGTGAATGCAGACATATGACCAAAGTTAATTTATCCTGATCAGTGAAACTTACCTCAAGAAGTAATTTGAATGAGTGTCTCTCAGCCTTTTAAATTGTATGGCAAAGAGATGATGTCAGCATTGCACCTGAGAAACCTTCCTCATGACAGAGAGGAGAAGGAGGAGGAGTATCTGTTCCTCCAGCTCTGAATTTCCTGATGGCATTAATGCAAACTGAACAACAATATTAACTCTTAGTCTTAGTTTAGGTGTGTAGCTTCTACCAAAATTGATACTCTATTTATAGCTTTGGCACAAGGTTGAACACACTTATCACGGCTCATTTGTTGCACATTTTACCCTCAGAAAGATTAGGAGTCTCTTTTTTATTGATTCCCAAGCTGAGCAATTTCATTTTTGGTTTTTGTACCTTGACCTCTAACTCTGGGATCCATTAGGACCCCACGCCAGCAAGGTGTAGACACATCAATGACAGAGGGAAAGAAGAAAAAAGACACTGTCTACAACAAGGGATGCATTAATAGATTGAATTCAAACATAGAAAAGGCAATTTTTTTCCTGCTGGGAAGCAGAATCCACAGGAGAATCATCTCAGGCTAAAGAACATGATATGAAAATCAATAAAGGCCCTATTGTGCTGGTGATGTGTCCGGGAAGTGTCATTTTATATCTTGTTAGTGGATATCTAAAGGAAGTTAAAGCTACTTTGCCTATAATGACTGGATAAATTCTTTCATCAGTGGACTATTTTGCTATTCAAAGTAAAAGCGAAAAATGGTGGAGATGCTGGTTTGGATATGATGAGACTGATTGAAGACAACGGCTGTTAAGGGTGTTTGGTGGTTTTATTAGGATGATCCTGTTTCCAGAAGGATTTCCAGCTCTGTTTTTAAATCAGAGATACAAAAGAGTAATTAAAAAATAGAATGCTTTTTTTTCCCTGTCTGTTTGATTGGAAGAAAACTCTGCACTTGACACTTTTACTGTGTTAATGCTCCAGACAAACTGTAAACACCATTTGCTTTAGTGCAGTGGATGAAGGAATTATGGCTCTGGATTAAGTTTATCTCCATTATTAATGCTGTAGGCTGGAAAAACTCAAATTATGGCAGTGATAACTGCACAGAGCCCTTGATATAGTTGTGGCCTTGCAAAATTAACATGGAATGTGGTAATATTATTATAGAAGATTCAATTAAGTTATTGATTAAATCCCCATATAGCTGGCAGAAGGAAGAACATGAGTTAGGGAAGAAAAAGGAAGAGTTATTGTGTGTACTGCAACTCAGTTTTTCAGCTCCTTGCTGGGAGGAATTCTGCTTTTTTTGAGACACTCTCTCCTACTAAGTGGATTTTGTGATCTTTTTGTTTTTCTTGGTTCTTTCCTTTTACCAGCTAGTTTATTTCTCAATGAACCCACAGTTTTCCCAATTGGTTTGGGGTTTTGGACAATTTTCTTGTAAAATTTAGCATCTCCATCTCTCAATGTATGCTTATCACTAGCTGTGGGATAATCTGTCCCAGCATCCCCACACGTCGTTTATTTTCTTACTATTAAAGTATCCTTAATAATCTGAAAGACAATCCTACTAAAGAAAAAGGACATAGCACAAGTGCAAGGCTTGGTTGCTACAGAAGGTTTTGATTTACTGGCATTTGACCTCATGTTGTTGATTGGGGTGAAATATAAAGACAATTAGGATCACTTTCATTTCTGGGGACTTTTAGAGGCCTATGGGACCAGAAGGCTTGATAATAAAGCCAAGGCTTCAGTAATAGTGACTGGTGTAGTACAAACACACAAAAGTTCAAGATATAAACCTCCCCCCAACAGGTTTGAATGTATTTTTTCAGCCTTTAGGAGTGGTTAGCATCATTGCACCATGGATGGTTTTTGCTACCAACCTCTGGTCTTGCAAGAGCTGTGGTTCCATGACTAGCCTGGCAGTATGAAACCACTTTAGGTGTGACCTCCCAAAAAGTGTGGTTACCCTGGTCTACAACTCCTGCTATTTTGCTCTCTGTAAATATCAAATTCAGGAGCTCGTTTTTAGTACTGTGGGAAAGATAAGACATTTCTTTGCATGTTCCTCTTCATTATAGCTGCAGGCCTGCGTATGTGTATTTTTCACCTGTGTCCACACATGTGCAAAATTTCTGGTTTCTTATTGAGTAGGGCAGAGGTTCCCTCTATAATACAGAATACTTTTCCCACTTTTCTCTCTCTCATCTCTTTCACACAAACTCATTTCAACAATAGATTTCATTGAACATCTGCTATTAAATTTCTGTTCTTGAATTTAAATGACTGTCTTAAATCTCATTAATTTGAGTAATACATTTGATTAAAATTGGACTCTAAATTCAGCACTATCTGTGCTAAGTCAGCTTCCTTATTTCCTCCTTAACCGTACTTATTGGAGGAAAATAGCTGCAATGGTACTTTGGATACTGCTTTAAAGAATTCTTTCTGTTATAGTTGGTTGTGCTTGGTTGACCCTGGTCATCAGCTAAGCTGTCATCACCAAGTTGTTCACACACTTCCCCCTCTCAGCAGTATGTGGGAGAGAATAAGGCAAAATTTAGGAAATTATCAGGCTAAAGCTAGTTAATAAGTCAAGGAAAGAGAAAGAGAAACAAACAAGAAAAGCCCAGAAGTGATGCAAAGGCCATCAGCACCTCCCACAAGCAGCCTGATGTCCAGCTAGTCTCTGAGGAATTGCAACCTCCCAAAACTGCCTTCTGCTTAGGTATTTTATTGTTGACTATGACATTCTATGGCATGGAATGTTTCTTTGGCCAGTTGAGGTCAGCAGTCTTGGCTGTGTCTCATCCCAGTTTCTTTCCCACCCCAGGCCTTCTTGCTGGGAGAGAGAGAGAAAGAGGGAACCGAGTTAAAAAACCTTCATACTGTGCAAGTACTTCTCAGCAGCAGTCAAAACATTGGTGTGTTCTCAGTACTATCTCAATCACAAATTCAAAACACAGCACCACTTGCATTGCTATGAAGAAAATTAACCCCATCTCAGGCAGACCCAGTAAATTGCTACGACTGGAAGATTACATTTGCACTTTCCGAACTTGTTTCTTTTTTCCATCAGCACATCTTCCCTCCATGATAGTGGTGTTCATAGGCTTCACCTGTGGAAGCCAAGTTCATGTAAGTTTATTTTAGGAAGGGGTGGTGTCCCCTTCTCACTCCCTTCCCTCATCACCTTTGCCTGGGAAGGAAAGAATGTCCCAGCTCAAGCTACTGAGCTAAAGTTCAGGTGTGTCTGCAAGGTTTTAGAGTGGGTAATCGAAATGAAGTACAGGACTTTTTTTTCTTTTAACCTAATGAAAATTGGAGGGTGGTATCTGACTGTGGAGCTTCACAATGCAGATTTTAATGTAGATTAGGTCTACAAATGTCAGACTCAAAATGTAGCTCATTACACTTCACCTGGACAAACTGCTATACTAATCCCTTTTCTAATGTGACCCGAAGTACTTTACGTTGGTTCCCAGTCATTTTAAAAGTGGTTTGAACATCCTTGTCAAAAAAAAAAAAACCAAAACAAACAAACAACCAAAAAACAAACAAAACCCAAACCCACACAAAAAGGCTCACTCTGAAGAAAACCTGACCAGAAAGGATGTTAAACACAGTACCAGGCAATTTTGTAGTGCCTCACGTATATTTCTGCTGGCCTGGTGTTTGAGAGGGTTACAAAATACAGCATTGCTGAAGTTATTTATGAGAAGTTAGATTCTTTTCTTGAAGTCAAAGAGAATCTCTCAACTGTAGTGCTTAATAACGATTTTGTCATAGTTTTAACAGACAGGTTTTAGAAGGCTTCTTTTTTTTTCAAGTTCATGATACTTGTACTGCAGATGTAAGAGTGGTTGTAGTGGTATTTGTTCCCTTAAAATTTGGGTAGTACTCTCAACTGTAAGAAAAAAATTTTTAAGTGTGCCCCTGTGCTATTTGCACATTTATGATAGGAAACATTTGGAGATATTTGTCTTGATTAATAAAACAAAATGGACCGCTCACAGCCTTGGGTAGGAAGCAGATTAGTTCAGCAGATTCTCTTGGTGCAGAAACAATGCAAAATGGATCTTAGAGCACCAAAAATCATTAGTGACAGAAGTCTGTCCTTGTGGTCTACACAAACAAGGGATTTTGCTTTAGTTCTGAGATTGCAACATGTTCATAGTGGTTCTTTTAAATGTGGTCCATTTTGTAATTCTAAGTGAGTTTGAAAAGAACAGTAGTACGAGAACAGGTATCTCCCTCATGTCTTGGTGTGCCCAACAGCTGTACAACTTTCCCTCCTCATTATAAAATTTTAGTGGAGGTCAGGGTATGTCAAGGGACCAGTGGGACAGGCAGCCTTTCCCATTTTACCTCTAGGATTCAAAGCCAGCCAAATCATTAGCAGTTGCAAGTTGTTACCACCCGGTGGCTGAGAGCTCTATGTGAAATTAATTTGGTAGTCTCAGCCCAGTTCTGAGTAAACACATTTCCACCTTACAAATATGATGAAACCTGGCACTAATTGGCACCCTTGCTAGCAGCCTCATCAGAGATGCCAAAATAACTGAAATGTTTCTTTGCTTCTGCTGGTGGTCCCTCCAGGTCAGCAGTGAAAAGGGGTTGATGGGGCAGTATGGAGAAGATGGCACAGCTGTTGCCCTCGCTGTTTTGTGGACTAAATCTACAAAGTTGTCAGTCTGGTGTGCTTCTCATGCCAATCCACGTGGAGTTATTAGGATTTTTCCACCACTGTTGGGGCACTTTCAGCAGTCTCTTGGCAGTCAACTCCAGAATCCTTTCTACCATCTGTGTGGTTGATGCAGTGATAGCAGAATAGCTAAGTTGCTCAAATGTGGGTTTCTATGGAATATTTAGGAGCTCAGAGGTGCAGCCAGTGTAGGCAGAGCACACTGCTGACAGGTAGCTATTAATCACTTTTAGCCACTCTTTTCACTGCCAGATGCTTTGTAAATGAGGATTGGCACATGGTAGATGAGTACCTCCACATTGTCCAAAATGACAGGAGTTTGTACCTTGTTTTTTGTGGTAGTAACCTTATAAACGTCAGCAATCCCCAATGGAGATCACAGATTTCAAAAATGAGACAGTCTTTTAATGTATAATAGTACCAGGATGTCTACAGGTTTGGGGAAAATAATTATAGGGAGTTATAAAAGAGTTATAAATGAGAATTCTTTCATGTTACTAATGTTCGTGAGTGACTGCATGATGAGTAATCGGTTTTGCTTTCTTGGCCATGTGGATTGAAGAAGTAGACAGTGGCTTTCAAGAATAAAATAAATTAATAAATCCAGGTCCCTCTTTGTTTCTGATTTTTCTAAGAGTCCTCATATTCGTCATAACACATTTTTCCTCTTGCTGCTCCTCTGAGCTGCCAAATGTCCACTGAGGTACAACCCGTATAAATGTGCCAATTAATAAAGGCAGAAAGCAATGCAGTGGGATAGGACTTAGGATGGAGAAACTAATTTAATAACTTCTCAACTGACTTTCTGTAATGCAACAGACAGCAATAAAAAGCCAGCAGTATGTTAGTGTTGCCAAAAAAATGGTACTTTGGTTGCCACAGTTATAATCCTTTCTAATTATAAAGCTAGAGGTCAAATTCAAAGCACATTGAGTATTCTCAGCTCTCTCAATGAAGAGTGTGACTTTGTTTCTTATTATTGTCATGATATCAATTAATACCAATTAAATGTTAAGTATTTATCTCAGACAGCAAATGGTGCATCATGTTTCCATTCTTGTCAAAGCCTGGGGCTAGATCCTCAGAGGAACAAAATATCTATTCATTAAAGATCAAGTAGTACAAAAAGAAGAATTCTTCTGACCTTTTCTTGTATTCAAGAAAAAGTAATCTAGCACTGCAATGCTAATTCACTTAGCTGTATGTATTACAAATATTAAAAGATTGTGTTTGCATTTTATGCTAAGAACATAAGGGCACAGCACTGGCACCATTCATCTGCCATTCTCAAAGGAGTTAGGGTTTTTTTTAGGCAAACAGTAAGAATTGGCTTTCTTTTGTTTTAAATCCTCCAGGTCTACAGACTTCAGCAAACATACCTACACCTGTGAGATCTGTGGCCCCTAAATGTCATTATTTTAAAATTAATAAACCAAAGTAAGTGGAAAAAGTTTAGACTGCTTATGTGTGAAGTAATAAGAAACACCTCTTCTCATCCAAAGCATCATTTGTCTTTGTTAAATATTGCACTGGTATCTCAGACCGAAGCCTCAGTTCTGTGCTCTGCTAAATCAAAGGCATGATGACTCCATAAAGGTTATTGGTTTTGGCAATAACTTTTTAATAGCAGAATTACTCTTTTTTTTGCTCCTTGCAGCTCTCCTGTTGTAAAATATTTCCATCCTGATTTAGCTCACCTCAAATCACAACTTGTTTCATCCTTAGAGTATGCCATTCTGCCAAGGTAATGAATTGTAGCGGCTTTTCATATCAAAAGAATGAGCAAAATGCAAAAGAAAAGTCAGGATGATGCAGTTCTATTTGTACCTGGCACTATTTTAACTTTTCAGAGCTGGATGAATCTGGAAACATTCTACTCCATTTAATGTGTGCCATTCAACCCCACATTACACAGCTCGGAAATCAATCAAACATTGTTTTTCTGGTTGAGAGTTGTTAAACGAGTACCCGGAATGTGCTGATTTTGTGGTGGCTGGGGTAAAAAGCAATACAGGGGGTAGCTATGATGGACAGAGCAAGTGGTGGTGATGTCCTGGTGACGTGCACAGCACAGGCCTGTGGTAGCTGTGCCACCATCACTCGCTGGGAACGCGCTTGGCTCGTGTGTGCCGTGTGACAGCTGCATCTTGGGTGTGCACTGTGTGTGTGTTTGACTTGGAGTTTGGCCGTTTTGTTGGTTTGTTTTGGGTTTTTTTAGTCCTTGCACAGCATAGGTTTTGTGCTTGGCTTTGTCCCCAGCATGAATTCACCTGTCTTAGCCAGGCTTTGCCTTTTCACTCAGGTGAGTCTTTGTGGTCTTACTGACTCAGAAAACCGCATGTCGAGTGAAAAGTAGGTCAGAGAGAGACAGAGGCTTTTAAGCCCTGGGCTGCTGCTAAAGCCCACAGTATTACTTGGTGCACCTGCAGTGCTTGGATCTTCTTCACTATAAAAGGAGCTTCTTTTGAGAGAATCAAAACGCAGCTCACATTGATCTTAAAAGAGAGGGGAACCTGACATGGTAAAAACATGAGTTTTTTCAAGAATGCTCCAAGAGAAAGCATTGGCTTACAGTCTAGGCTTAGGGAACTTTGAAGAGAAAAGGTGAGTTGAAAAGTTGTACATAGTTAACATTGAAAGTGTTGATAAAGTGGTGTTTTAGAAGGGTGAAAGCTTGAACAGCTGATAAAGTGGAACACCAGAGTTCCCGTTATTTTTGTCCCGCCTAAATCAGCAACTTCAGGCTACTGGAAATTTTCCTTTCTCCCCAAATATTTTTTTTTAACAGTGATAAATTAATGATCTTGAAAATGAGTCAAATATTAGTGTACAGTCACTGATGGAAAGTTTAATATAGAACCAAAATGAAGAGTGTTAATCTCTGCATGCTTACATTTCCTTCTTTGTGAGAGGCTGAGCAGATATATCCCCAGGCTTGGATTCCCAGTACAGAAAGCTGCTAAGAGGACAAGTTAATTTATCATGTATTGCAATGTAAATTGCGGTTTCAAGTTTGGGGTTTTTTTTAATTTAAAATCCTGTAGCATATTTTCTGCAGCAGGACTTACAAAATTGAGCTGAGAAATACGCAGCAGCCTTGCTCAGGTTTGCCAGGACTGCTTCATGAGACTAAGAAGAAGAAGAAGGAAAGCTTTACAAGATTGTGAGGGTGGAAATTGTAGTTCTCTCATTGCAGATTGGCACGGAGCAGTCCAGCTTTGCTACGTGCATTCAACAAGGAATGTAGAATCAGAAGATGTATCTTTTATAGGTCAGTCCTTTCATTCTTTTGCCCTTGAGGGATGGAAAGAGTATTCAGGTTGTAACGCCATGGCAGTACTGTGGTAGAAGTTACATGGAGGTGAAAATTTGGGGGATAAAGTAACTAATAGATTAATCCTTAAACTTACAGCACCTTCTTCACTTAAGTGGCAGATGCTGCTCCTGGTTAACATCATAGCCTGCAGTTAACACTGACACTGAGTTCAGAATATGTCAGGTTGTGGAGTTGGGCACTTTTGCTGAAAATTCGCAGAGAATGGGAGACTTGGCCTACATTTTTAGCAAACCCATTCTTTTATCAGATACTCACTTGAATAGATTCTGTTGCCTTTCTGTTATGTACAGAGATGTGAAGGATGTTCAAGTTAAATTTGGATAAAGGGCACAGCTTCTATTTGTTGAAAACTTAGCTGTAATGGAGAGAATTGTATAATGATGAGACAGGGATATGGTTCGCTGAAGACTTTTATCTGATATAGTGGTGCAGGTCTTCTGAACAAAAATGTATTTTCCAGTGATACTTTACAAAGCTTATTAAAAAAGGTGTGAAATACCTCAGAAAAAGTGGATTTGAATTGCACCCATATCACTATCTAGACATAGGCTCTTCCCTCCATGAAGTAGGAGATTTGTTACCTGAAAAATATTCCATGTCCTTTCAGTTTAGCACACTTGAGTATGATGTGTAAAGCACAGGTGTGCTGCTGGGGGCTCTTGGAAACATCCCACCTCTTTTGGAATTTGTTCCTTCTGGGAGTACTATAAAACCATCTGCAGGGTTGTCTGGGTGCCATAAGATATCTGAAAAGCAATGTATGGCAAATCTCAGAACACAGGATGCAGGTGGAGATACCCTGATGTTTCTATAAGCTCTTCATACAGGTGCCAGCAACAAGTGCAAATAAGAAAAGCAGAAGAGCTGCTAGCAGCTGAGATTGTGTCACTTAAGTTGGCTGAGGAATAAAGTACAGCCCCCCTGCATGGGCAGCTTGGTTGTCCACATCTTGTTTCCACAACAAATTTTTGTGTGGAAGAGGGAGCTTTTGCTGAGTCTCTTCTCTCCTTTGTCCTTGTAGAGTCAGCCATGGCAATTGCGTACATCTGAATACTTCATTTAAAACTCTTATGAAACAGTGCAGTTGTTTGTTGTTGAGGGTTTTGTGACAGTGGTGCACTTATAAATTTTTAAATTTTTAAATCAGGATGACACTTGATGCAAGAGAGTGCTCTGTCTTCTTCAGCACCTTGATTTGGAGTAGACCTGAGCTTCTGAGACAAGATATCAGTTCCATCTGGGAAAATATTTTTTCCTTCTCACTGTCAGATCAGACTGTGAATCTTGTTGTTATTGTTGCCTTTGTTTTGTTTATTGTCCACATTTCTCTTAACACTTGGAAATCTGGCAGAGGTGGCAGATAAAACGCATGGAATCTGATTAAGTGCAGTAATATTCCCTGCAAAACAGATTCCACTGTCCCAGAACTGGCAGCAATCCTAGATATGAGTACAGACTGGGAGAAGAAGCTAGTGGGAGCAGCCCTGTGCAGAAAGACTTGGTGGTTCTAGTAGATGAAAAAGGCTTGGGGTTTATAAAAAAGAGGGAAAGTGACTTTTTACAAGGTCAGATAATGATAGAACAAAGGGGAATGGTTTTAAGCTAAAAGAGGAGAGATTTAGGTTAGAGGTTAGGGAAATAAATTCTTTACTCAGAGAGTGGTGAGGCACTGCAACAGGCTGCCCAGAGAAGCTGTGGATGTCCCACCACTCATCCGTGGATGTGCCCAGGGCCAGGTTAGATGAGACCCTGGACAACCTGATCCAGTGGGTGACACCCTGGAGTGGAGGTGGTGGTGTGGTGCTGGAACTGAGTGATCTCTAAGGTCTCTTCCCACCCAAACCCTTCTGTGATTCCATGGTTGCTGGAGCCAGGCTGGAAGACTTGATGAAAGGATGGAATAGGGACAGCAGATGAATCAAACTGGTGCAGGTTACATCCTGCAGGGCCTACAGCCATGGAATTTCAGGGTGATGTCCTGTAAGTTATATGTGAAGCCTGGGCCAGCTCTATCTGCAGCGAGTGACCCCTCAGTGGTGACAGTTTGCAGTGTATTAGTTTTGTATTTCCTGCCAGGAAACCCTGCCACAGCAAGTAGGCTGAAGTGAGCTCTGCAAGGATGGAAAGGTGACAATAAGGTGGAGATTAATTCCTATATAAATTGGGAGAGATGAGTGTGAAATATTAAAATTCCTCAGACAAGTGTGTTTCCTTACTAATTCAGTCCCTTACTATGAAAATGTAATTTTAGTAAAAAAAAGGATTCTTTTCTTTGAAGCAAATGAAAAGTGTATCAAAGCTGTCGCTCTCTCTCAGTTTGAGCTATAACTTACTTCTCTTCTTTCAGACTCAACCATCTTGTTTCATTGTCAGCTATCTGATAACTTCTATTCTCACCAGCCTCCAGTCCCCTGGCATATCACGCTATCTTTGTTTTTGATGAACAAGCCTGGTGACCGGGCCATGATCGTGCCACCTTCGGTTCATGGAGTTTCCAGGTGACAGTCCTGTGAGTGATAGAGCAAACTGATTAGCTTTAAAGGACAGTTCTCTGAGAGTACCCAAAGGTCACTTCTTTCTCCATGTAGAGCACTCTGGGAAGTGAAACGTGCTTAGAATTAATGCCAGGGTATTAAAAAAAAAGTGGATATGGAAAGGCAAAAGCCAAAGAATATGTACGTTATAAAACACAGCAATCTGGATCACAGCAGGGCTTGTATTGTGATTAAAGTGTTTCAGAAGGCTGATAGGACTGCAAAGACTAATTGATATTTTAATTAGACAAACCCAAATGAACTACAGGTGTCGTCCCAGATATAAGAAGTTTACGGAAGGTTTCTTTTATTCTTTACCTTTTAGAGATTTCAGAGATGTATGAATCCTGGCAGTTGCCCCCAGGGAGGCGTTCTCATTTTCAAACTTTTTTTTTTTTAAATACTCTCCAGTCACCCTGCTTATTTGTCTTGAATATTAAACAAGTGCCTCTTAGGGATTATCACTCAGCAGCCTTTGCTGGATCAAAATTGTCTATGACAATGCACTGTATCTATCTTTGGAGATTTATTCTTTGTTTTTTTCTGCCTTTTTTTTCTTTTTTTCTGTTGCAGTTTCAATGCAATGCATTTTTTATTCAGGTAGATTGCCTAGGAACAATGAAAAGCAATATAGAGCTGCCACAGAATTCCCAACTTGTTTGTTTTTTCCTCTTTTATGATGTTGTCTAAGCCAGCGAGGTGACTTTAGTCACAACCTTTGACACGAGTGTCCTGGAGCGTAAAAGAACACCAGCAAATGGTGTTCACAAGGGGATCCTTTCATTTCTTACTGCTCTCTCTGATGCTTTCTGACTCGAGCAGTACATCACATAAAGCTGGGAGTTGCTGCCCTCCAGACTAATCAGGCTAAAGGCTTCCTGGGGCTGCTACAAAGCTCGGTGCAGGGCTTCTCTAAACATCCATCCCTTATTGATACCAGGTTTGCTTTGGGTAGGTTTGTAATCGTGGTGAATACTCAGCATCTACTTTAGAAGGGGGAAAATCAGCAGTGAGGTGCAAACAAGTACTGGTGGTCTTGTACTCAGAAAAGCTGCCTCAGTCATATTAGGCTCTGAATGCAATAGCTTGTATTTTTCAATTAAGTTGGGCCAACGTATTTAAGCAAAATGTGCCCTTTTCCCCCAAAGGTGTAGCCTTATGCCATGTATGTGGAGAGGTATGGAGACATGTTGGTATCATGTGCATAAACATCTTTAAAACCTGACTGTGATGCATAAATTATATTCTTTGGCTTGTCTATTCCATCTGCAACTTCCTTCTTTGGGAATGCTCTGTGTATCATAGAGGCGTAGGAAGCCTTGACTTGGAAGGCACTTTTAAAGACCATTTAATTCCAACCTCTCACCTTCCAGGCTGCTTGAAGCCTTCTCCAGCTGTCTTGTAGACCTCCTTTAGGTACTAGAAGGCTGCTGTAAGATTTCCTCAGAGCCTTTTCTTCAGACTGAAGGAACCCAATTCTCTCAGGCTGGAGAGATGCCCTCACAAGAGAGGGGCTCCAGCCACAAAGCATCTTCTGGCCTTCCTCTGGCTTAGCCACTTCCACTGCTGGGATCTGAATTATTCCTGGATGAATGAAGGACTTGGGTATTTCCTTCAGTTTCTGTGAAACTCTGTGAGCTATTTATTCAGTGTACTTTCTTCTCTCCTTTATTGCACATTATCTGTTGTTACAGCTTAATGCGTTTGTTGATTATTAAAAATAGCATGACAAACACTTGGCATCCTCATAAATTGTTGTCTTCAGCTATTCTATGTTTATGCTGCTGTGTGATTTGTCTTCTTGGTCATATAATACTGGATCCTCTTGCCAACTTCCCTATTAAAATAGTGTAAATTGAAAAAAAGTAAAATTCCAAATAGTTTTGGCAGATTTTCTTACTGAATGGGTTTTTTCTATGAATGGTTCTAAAACATGCAAGAAAGTTTTTTTCTATCCAGCTAAAAATTTAATCACAGTTAAAAAAAACAAAAAACAAAAAACCAAACACAAAAAAACCCACAAAAAACCCCCAAAAACAAAAACAAAAACCAAAACAAAAAACCAAACAAAAAAAACCCAAAAAAAACAAACAAGAAAAAAGTTGGGATCAAGAATCTACTACTAGAGTTTGTCTATGTTGATTTCTCATCTACAGTTTTTCAAATCTCTATCAGATCTTTTGCATACTGGTAGAAGCATCTAATTAAGAACTAAGTACAGAAGTGACCAGAGCGTGTCTCTGTTTCATGCATTTCTTTATTTTTGGACAACTGGGTTTTGGGAGGATGGGAAAAAACCCAGTATCTTTCAAAAAACATGTGTGTTCTGTGTCTCAGTGTCCCAAGTGTCCCTAAAGGGTTAAAATACAATTTATGGGGTAACCCTACAAAGGGTTTCCCTGTCCTTTTCTCTTTGATAGAAAAAAAAAAGGCAACCTCAAAAAACTTCATCAGAAACCTTCAGTTCTACTTGGGTTGCCCCCCTTGTCCAGTGCTCTTAGCAATCAAGTGCCCCTCTTATTTGCAGCTTCTCTCAGGAAAATTTCATGGCAATGTTTAGTCTTGAGAGCGGAAAAAACTGTTGAATTTTTTTGTGCAGCACTACTTGTTCTGAATGAAGTGCCTTGAAATGGCTTAATTTTTGGAAAGGGCTAAATACCCACTGTTTGGGAAGCAGGGTGCCTTTTAAGATCTAACAATGGGCAAGGGAAAGAAATTTATTTGCAGGGATCTCAAATGGAAAACAATGTGTACTGAGAAAAGATTAACACAGTAGTAAGCAGATCTTGATTGTGATGTAACAGTGTGAGATTTGGTGTTACTGCCTGGTGATACACTTCATCTCTGGTCTTCAGCAGGGAATTTTTAATCAAAAATTACCCCTGTGAATTCTTAACAGGAAAGAAATGTCATTTGCTGTAGGCTGATGGTGCTTCTTAGTAGTGGAGAGTGGCTCTAATTCCAGGGACACAGAATAAACTCTTTTGGAAGAGGAACAAATTCAGAAAGGATCACCTGGAAATCTGTAACAGTGATATTGACACATACCTGCATGAGTAGACTTATATGAAATGTATATGTAAACAGTGTTGTGGACAAAGCAAAGAAATAATTGTTGTTATGTATCAACTTCAATCAACTTGATTATAATGGAGCTGGCATATGAAGTGGAGCAGTGTACTAAGTGCTTATTCATTACCACTGGACTGAAAACGTTCACAGGACTTGAGGGATCAGGAGGACCCTTGAATTTTGGTTAATATGATATTGCAATCATATGTTACATAAAAATGCCTTCTATATATATTAAAATAGTAAATAATGAAATACTGGGTAATGACAATAGCTTATGTAATAGCACGAAAACTTAAGTATAAGTACAATGAAGAGTGTAACTTGATCCTTCTCTTATTACCAGGACTTGGTCAGGATAAGCAAAACCACGAAAATAATCCTTAAAATAAAGACATTTAAATTTGTGTTTTTCCAGAACACTGAGTTATCTAAACATATAATTAAATTACACCCTTACATTGTTTATTAACTGAAAAGGGGTAGATTTAGTTTACAAATAAAGATAAAATACTACAGAGATAATGCAGGACACTAGAAGAGATTACCCTGAGAATTTGTGAGTGCTTTGTGATTGGAAGAGTTCAAGCTCAGTTTGTATGGGACTTTGAGCTACCTGATCTACAGTAAGATGTCCCTGCCCATGGCAGGGAGATGGGATGGATGATCCTAAAGGTCTCTTCCAACCCAGCCCATTACATAGCTCTATAATGCAAGGAGAAAAAAGACCCTTTGAAATGCAATCTTTAAGTATTTTTATTCTTTAATGCTGAAGTATAAGTTAGAAATAACTGGTTATGATAAAGTTAATATTCTGTAGGGTAGATGTTTATTAAAAAAAAAAATTCTTTCAAATTACTCTTAAATTCGATGTTGCTAGTACCAAATTTAATGCTGTGCTGCTGTGTTATTCACATGATTGCCAGTACTTAAGCAGAGCTCTTGCACCCTGCCATTTGTACTGCTGTTTTGTAGCAGTGCACCTGAATGTTCCCCCATTTTTTTCTGAAACCTTAATACATCTTCATGGTTATTGTTGGTGGCATTACAACCATTGAGCGCAGACAAATCTATTCAGCACCTGCTCTAGTAAAAGAGTCAAAGTCTCTTTTCAGTTCTTTGGATCTTTGCCAGGCTACAGCCATTTACACTTCAGTCTTGCCTGCCAGGCATAAGTCTCAGGTAGTTTCTAAGACAGAGAGAAAAAGCAGGAGGAAAAAAGGCAATAAAGGGAGCTAAAAAAATGCAATGAACACTTGGGCAGCTTTCTTTCGATTGAGGAAGTGAATGCTGTCCTAAATTAAATACATATCCATCTATCCATATGTGTTTGGGTAGATATGGATCCATATGTGTATAAATATCTCTATATTTTTCTGTTGAGTTGAAACCCAGAATTGATGGGCAAATCTGAATGGCTGTCCCAATCTGCTGTGTGAATAGCAGCTATTCTTAGAGCTTGGTAATTAAGAGCTAATAATTTTGTCATTATCCAGGTACATTACCTAGGGATGTTGGGGATTTCTGCTTTGCCTGTTCCCCTAGTTTTGTTTTTTCCTTCCTGCAGGGGTAAATCAGGAATAAACCAGCAGAGCTCTACTCTCAGGCCTTTGGTGCAAGATCTAATACCTATATATTAAGCAGCCCATGAGTTGCATTATAATGTATGGGGAAGAGTTTTCTGGATCATGTTACGTTGTCTGGTAAAAAATGCATATTTCCTGTTAGCTCTCACCATTTTCATTGCAGTAGCCCGTGCCTTTTCAAGTTCTATTTCAGGTCTGTCAGTAAGGGGAAAAATAAACACACAGTTCTCCAAGTCTTGCAGCCGTGAGCCCACGAGAAATCCTTTGGGAACAAAAAGGTGATGTGGAGATAAATCAGGTGATGAGATGTGCTTAGCAGATGTCCTGGACTTCCAGATGCCTGCAGGCAGAACAAATGTGTCCTCATTTGGAAAATATGATCAGTACCGAAAGATCAAGTGATATTAAAAGACAGGAGGACCAGAGAAGTGTTAGAGAGAGAGCCCATCCCAGACCCCAGAGTCTGAGATCACCCTGCTCCTGCTTTGCCACGGGACAGGTGGGTAGTAAATACTGCTGTGAAGGAGGTGTCATCCCTTAGGAAATGCTGACCTAGAAAAGAGAGCAGCCCATTTGTGAGGTAATAGAACAAGCACTGCCTGTGCCTAGGATTTCCAAGCTTTACGTGTGTTGAGTATAATGCTAAAGTAGACAATGAGAATAGCAGCCTGGAGGGAAAAAAAAAAGAGCTGAAAAAGGTTTTAAGGAGAAATCAACACTGAGGAGGAAACAAATACAGAGGAAGAAATTATGTGCAGGTTAATTCTAATACATAACTGACATGTAATTCCTATTGCTGTTGTTAAAGTAGAATTTTATATTGTGCTTTTAAGGTGGCTATTTTACCATATTCCTCTCTCTCCTGCTATAAAAAGATTATTTTTTATTGTTTTAAAACAGTGTGTTTGTCAAGTGATAGTCCTGTGAATTTTTTTAGGCACTCTAATAAGAGATCACTATCTGATTAATTTTCTCCTCTATGACTGGATGTTTTTTGTGTTCAGTCATTAGTATTCTGCTGTCTAAACAGGCATTACTCACAATTACAGTATTCCTCAAAGATATTGCTTCCAGTCACCATTTGTGTGCCAAATATCCAGTGTTGTTTTGGAGCCTGAAGTGCAGTAAGATACCGTTGTCATATATTCTTCGTTGTAGTTTGTACAGATGCTGTCCTACCTTGCTCTAATTAGGGATGCACAAAGTGAGACAGTGAATGTTCACAAGACTAACTGAGTTTTCAAGCTTTTAAGTGCTTGACAAGTTTGTGGTGGTTTTTGGTTTGCTTTTCCTTGAGGAGGAAAAATTTCCCAACCCTCTCACTGATGCTTGTTGCTTGGAATAGGTGTTGTCCTTGTCACCATCATTCAGGACTGAAGCTTTATTGCCTCTGTGTGTCTCGCATCTTGGAAGCATTGAGCCATCTTATTTTGGACTCTGAGGTCAAAATTACAAAAAAAGGCATCCCTCTGTCCTCATTCTGTTCTATTATTATATCAAAAAGCTTTGAGGTGTGTATACTGCCCTGATATTTTCCCATTTACCTCCAAAGGGTAATTGATCTGTAGCTGTCTAATTTGCAGATTTTCTGCAGGTCACACTGCATCTGTCTTGATTCATTTTATGTATATTCTAGGTCCTAAACTTTAGGTTCCTTCTGAGTTCTCTTTTGAGAATAGAGTGATGGCTGGGTGAGTGTGTTTAATAGTTATGCTTAAGGGCTTGAGCTGTGTTGCTCACTGACTGTAGTTGGAAATAAATAAATCTCTAGTACCATTGTACAGTTAGGGATGATGTTATTGCTATAACTGTGCCACTCTTTCTGTGGCAATAACACAGTCATGTTCATAATGTGATTTAAACACATACATTTCCATCTTGTGTCTGCATACATTCACTATTTTATTTTTCCTCCTTGCAAAATTATTTGCTGCCTGTTCTGTTTCTGGCCACTCTGTTGCCAGAGCTACACCTGACTCAACACCATGAACCCTTTGCTCTTGAATTCTCAGCCATTCTACCTGCATGAAAGTTCTCACTATTTATAAGGAAACAACTTTCAGCTTTTTCTCCTAACTCGAATGTATTACATTGGCTAAGTCAACTTTTCACTTTCTTTTTGGGTGTTATGACCTCCAGAGTAGCATGAAACTCAAGAACCTCCCCAATCTTATATTTATTCTCTTTAGGTGTCCTGCATTAGTGGAGCTGTGGGGAGGGTGCCAGTGGAAGAGAAAAGTTACTCAGTTTTGGTAACTAAAACTGGTGTTGGTAGAGAAACTGGTCAAGTTTTAAGTAATGTGGGGATTGTTATTCTCTGTACCAAAAGAAAGGAACAAACCAGAATTATTCAAACCCCTTCTTTTGCAAATAGCACCTGTTGTGCTGTAAAAGCAACATGAAAACTTCAGACTTGCATGACAGTGTCTCAAGTTGTTGGTCTAACTTTATAGCAAAATCAGTGGCATTTCTGGTTACCCTTGGGAATGAAAAAGATTAACCTAGGACATCTTTTGTTTTAAATCTGAAAAGCTCTAAAGGGAAGAAGGTAAGGAAAGGCTATAAAGGAATAAAATAGGTAACAGTTTACACTCAATGGCTTTCCATAACTCAGTAGCCAAATCAAAAAAGGAAAGGTACTCAGTACATTAGAATTGAACAAAGTGATATAAGCAGAAGGCTGAGAAAGATGTTCTAAGGTCACTCTCTGCAGCCATGGAGATGAGCTGTTCTGTGGTAAAACTTGAGTTCATGGTATCTTAATTTACATCTGAAATATGGTATTACCACCCCCATCCCCTTCCAAGCAGTGCATGCCAAGTACTTAAAACCCCTTAGTTACATCAGAGAGTATGGAATGGTTCGTGCTGACACTATTTTAGTAATAAAGTACCCACGGGTTTATTCTGAACTACAGGCTCAGACTTGGGTGGAAAAAGCTCACCGTGCATTTATGGCCCTGTGTGAGGGTAACATCCTCTTGCAACCACATTTTCAGCTCAAGCTGTGACACTGAGGCTTCCACTCTTAATATTTATGCTGGAGTCTTCATATAAAAATGAAAGCAAAGAAGGGGTGTAAACAATTTGCCAGGAAGATCATCTTCCTGGGAATTAAATCTAGGAGGCTGCTGCAGAGAGGTAACAAACGTAATGTCATTATTCATTTCCATTTTAGTTGCTAATGGTTTTCACTGTTTGTAAGCACCTGTTTAGGAGATAATGAGAGAAATAGTTGATGTGTCTAAATATCTGAAGATCCATTACAGTTTTGTCACTCCTTATCAGCATTCCTCTGCAGCTGTTGTCAGGCCTGTCAAGCCTTTTTTTTGGAAGCCGATGTGAAGGGAGGCATGGGCTGCTGTCATTCCCTGGAACAAAATTTGGCTCTGCCCACTTTGTTTCTCTGTCCAGATGATTTTCTTGCTGCTCACAATCATTAACACTGTATTAAATACAACCTTATTTTAAACTCAGAGTCGATTATTGGTTTACAAAACAAATACGTTACTAGAACTTTCTAGTTCGTATGGCAAATAACTTGTATCTGCACAGGTTTTTATCTCCTCTGCTAATAGGCTTTACAAAGAGACATTGAATCATAAAATGGTGCTTTCTCTGTAGCTCCTTTCACCTTTTTTGATACCAGTTTCCACACTG